>OV050031.1:124201774-124434274 GCA_920105625.2 Clusia tigrina
CTACCAGCTCAGCCAATAGAGTTACACTGCATAATTCGAGACGTGGGAGAGATGGAGTTTTTAAAGATGCAACACGCACCTTTGCTAGCAGGAGAAGAGCTGAGGTAGTATCCTGATCTTGACAGGGCACGTATAGGGCCGCCGCATATGCCAGCTGTGAAGCATCACAGAAGGCAAAAAATTCAATACTGTGATTGGGAGACGATATGACCCACCGTGGCACATTTACGATATCACTTGGTATTGTGATACTAATAGTGCCAATATAGAGAAGGCAGAAGGATTTAGTGGGTCGTCCCTACCGATTTGGTCCAGCCATATCTCTTGGCGGTAATGACAATGGAAGCCAGCCAACCCGCTGGACCAAAATGTTGTGCTGTAGTAGTTAGCACCTTCTTTTGGTGTAGGTGGCGATGATTGGCAAAGCAACCAAATGGCAATAAAACCAGTTCCATGTGCGTTCCATCGAATCCCTAAAGTACTAGTGGCACTAGAGTATGAGGAAGTCCTCTCGGAGTCGCTGATCTGGTGGTAGATGGACAAGATAGTTTCATGTTTGGCAGTCCATTTCCGCATGGAGAACCCGCCCGATTCAAGGATACCCATCAGCTTCTTCCGCGTTTGTATTGCAGAGGGTATGTCATGTTTGCCTATTAGTGAATTGTCGATATACTCATACATAGAGTGACGCAGTGCATGTGAAGCGAGTGTGTACTTGTGTTCAATGTCGTCTGCCAGTTGTAGAGGGGTCCTTATAGCGAGATAAGGAGCGCTATTCACCCCAAAGGTGACAGAATTTGGTCTCCTGAGCGAGTAGAGACCCCACACTAATTCTTTTTAAACTATCGAGCAACACTAATGGATACAGATCCCCACCTAATGGGACATTAATCTGTGCAGAATTGCTGACGTTCGGTTCAGCTAATTGGATACCACCTAACTGTTCATGTTCGGATTGAGTCAGTTTAAGGGGAGTAATTCCCCTGTCAGGGATGGCAGAAACATGGCTAAAGCATGGTGTCGCGTTGTGGGTTCGTATCGCGAGAATATAACTACTTTGCACGCTTTGGTAACATTAGCAGTTAACATATTGCTCACCCCTGGCACGCTTCAGACTGGCAATTTGAAGCGGGTCTGAAATAAAAGACCCCCGAATCTACCAGAACCCGGGCCATGTAGCTGACTCCTCGATGTTGAATGTTAACGAGGGCGGTGCCGATAGCTGAACACACGGTTGACTTCGACTGGGTCCCGCCACATCTGCCGCTCGCGTGAGTTAATATGTATGAGCGCTAGATATAGAAGCAGGGTAGTTGACGTTGTGGGCTGAATCGCTGTATCACTGGGTCTCCTCCTTGAGCGAGACGCAGTGACACAGCGATGGGAATATGACAGACAATTCACGCTTAAGCCGTGTTTTCGAGTAATCTTCCGCCGTGCTGAAACATTTATTGCCTGAAAAATAGGGCAATTATACACCGAGTGGGCAGTGCATTTACAAATTTTACAGTCTTCTGTTTTGACTCAAGTTTGATCTGTCTGGACTCGAGGAGTTCGCGCTGTATTCGGGTCCATCCCACCAGAGGTTGCCTGGACTCCGATGGTCACACATCGAAAATTGCCTCGAGTGTTGTGTTAAAAAATTGTCCATATCCTTCTAAGTGGAAAGGTTGGAACGACTCCCCAGGGATTATTCCCATAAAGAAAGGGTCACCCCCGGCAGGCGCTCGGAACACAAATACATCAAAATGGCGCCCCAACTTATCACATCAGCTATATAGATCTGCAGCGCAGAAACACAGCTATTGATGTCAAGCTGCAAATATTTGATCACGGCCCCCTTCACGTTTCGCCGGCTCTAAAATGAAGAAAGATTTCAATTAGTGATTGATGAGAATACGTTTGTTTTCCCTAAGCTTGTCAAAAACTTTGCTCCGTAAGTGGTGACAAGCACAATTCCTTTTGCTTCACGTCAGGAGGTAGAAATTCAATCAAAACATTCGATCTCGCAAGGGGTACAGGAATATTGTGATTGTCCACTGGGTGAGTTGGAGGTGGTTGTGTGAGCTCTTGCGAAAACTCAGCTATTCGAATGCTGCACCTTCGGTGGATATCATAATTCATAGTGAATCGCTGCTGAACAGACTCCAGACCCTCCAAAGTCACCACGATATTGGGGGGTCGCGGACTACGACCCATCAAGCGTCGAGTTCACCTTGGTAAATTTTGAGAGAAAAGATAGAATAGCTGTTTCGCTACCGATCATCAGTTAACGCATCCGAAGGCGGTCAACGGGTCTGCCGCTTTAATGTAAAGTGTTAGCATCTTGATCGTCTTCGTGAATTGGGACCTCAGCTTTGGCATTGGAGGAAGTTCGAAAGCACTACCATACTGACCGAATGAATTAGAATGTTTCACTCAAAATGAAGTGGTACCAACCAGCTAGATTCAACCCCACTAGCTATACCGCCAAGTATACACGGGGAGAATTATCAATGACCGTAAGGGCAATTATAAACTTACAAAAGGTTACTCTTCAGCACAAATTCAACAGAAATGGGCAATTTCCCCACCAAAAATAAGTGGACCCCGCCATAAGCGAAAAGCTTTTTTTTATAACTCCACTTTATTTCATTTCAATCTATGCTAGAACATTAAGCAATTATTTTATCTTGAAACTAGATTTAAATATAAAATTTTCTTAAACATAGATATATTTCTTTATTTTTTAATTCACTGACTTAAAATTAAAATTTAGAGCTAATGTTTAGCTGTAGCCACTTAGGCCTTAATCTTTACTTAGATTGAGTTATTTTGATCTCTATTCATATTTATTTAGATATTTGTTACTCTAAATATAAGGTTTGTGATCTAGTACTCGTACATATACAGCTATATTTTAGTTACATTATATAGAAAATAGTTGCATGGTCTATATATTACAATGTACTATATTACTTATGTACCTCTACGTAGGTAGTCACCTTGTCGCGGTGTAGGGGCTTGATATGTGCTGGAACATGTTACATGGAAGACTGGGATGTGGTCCAGCATATAAACAAAGAACTACCACCAACGTACAGGCTGAAAGTAGATAACTACGATTCCTGGTCAGACGTTGAGGGGCTAGCTAGGTTGCCCGCTTGGCGCTAGCTAATTGGTCAGCCCTTCGGGGAAGTGCGGCTATCTTTCAGACCAATGGCTCATTTTCAGTACGGTCATGTCTCTGCTGAGGTTGAGCCGCCGATAGCCGGGCGGGGAGAAGGAAAACTCCCTGGGGCAAGGGTTCGCCCGCGCTCTGGATCTCCAGTCTGGAGCGCGGACGGGCCTATTGACCCAAACAAACCCCCTAAACCCACAGTGGAATAGCTATGCTTGTGGGCTTGCTTGACGGGGTAGAGCCAAGCTTAATAGCGAACTTGGGGTGCCCAGGCAAGGCCCCATTTCAATCCATGCCTTACCGCGCTACCGGGGCACTGGCGTGGTGGACCGATATTTCCCCTTTACTCGTGGGAACAAAATGAACACAGATAAACAAAAACCGAATGGCGAGAGCAGCCACAATAGCTCACACAAAGAGGCCACAGCACCTCAGCAAAGAGAGGCAGAGCAGCCCTCCATTGGCGCGAGCCAAAACGCCGACCTCCAAAATCCGATAGGCACGGAAGCAGCAGCTGAAAAGCCTAAAAAACTCAGCGGCGCGGGCAAAAAGAGGTTCAGTTACTTCCTCAAGAAAGGGTTCAGCAGAGAAGAGGCTTACGCCAAAGCTATGCTCCCTATGCCCACAAACAAGGTCGAAGGCGGAAAACCAGGCCCCAAAAGGCAGAGGTCGGACGAACAAACACCTCCAGAGGCCACATATAAAAAGCGGCTAAGGGATGATCAACCCTCCACCTCCAAGGCCGTAGCAGCAGCAGCAGCACCGGCTATTAAAACAGCACAAGCAGCAACCTCTGCAGCAGACGAAAATACATCCAAGAAGAGGCAGCCCACTGCCTCCTACAAGGATGTGGTGACAGGCATCAAAATGGCAGTACTCGCAAGAGACTATCCCAATACGCCCCTAACAACGGAGCAAATGGACTCCATCCAGAAACTGATCCTGGATAATATCATAGCCGGAAAACAACAGGCTACAAAACCAGCGTTCCTGGTTCCTGGTCCGCTATCTACAAAGCAGGATACATGGTTCTGCATTGTAAAGATAGCGCATCAACAGACTGGCTAAAAGCGGCCATCACCAACGCGTCGCCTTGGGAGGGTGCTTCACTGTGGGTCACAGAGGAGTCCAAGATAGCTCACTCGCGGATCGCTGTGGGGTACTTTCCCAACTCCCAGTCCCTGGAGGCCGCTAGGATCCTGGACTTTTTGCAGGGGCAGAACAAAGGCCTCCACGTCGAGTCGTAGCGCACACTACGAAGAGCTGAAAGAGGCTCTAACGTAACTCTGGTCCTAGCAGTAGACCAGAAATTAGCAGCCAGCCTTGTGGAATCCGGTGATAAGGTCAACTTTAGATTTGGCCAAGTGAGTCTCAGGCTAAAGGCTGCATCCCCCAATGCTGATGAGCTGGCGGATAAAATGGATGCTGTGGAGTTGGAAGAAGAGGACGAAAGTACTCCATCCAATCCCAACTCAGTAGCACCAACATGAAGTGCATCCAGGCAAATCTTCACCATGCTAAGGCTGCAACGGCCGAACTTAGCAGAAGGTTTGCCTGTGGAAGCACCAACATAGGACTTATCCAGGAGCCCTGGATACATAGAGGCAAGATAGTAGGCCTCAAGACACCAAACACACAGGTAATCTATGACGTGGGTGCAGTCAAACCAAGGGCTGCACTTATCATTGATACCAACATTAAATATCTGCCATTTATAGAGTTTATGAATGGCGACACAGCAGCAGCACTCGTCGAAGTGGATGCAAATGGGAAGAAAATAGAGGCTGTCGTAGCCTCAGCTTACTTTCCAGGAGACACCAACGAAGCACCACCACCGAATATCATAGGTCTAGTGAACTACTGCAAGACACACAACAAGACGTTAATCATTGGTTGCGATGCAAATGCGCACAATACATTCTGGGGCAGTACAGATACAAACACAAGAGGTGAGTCACTCCAAGAATTTTTACTACAAACTAGCATAGCTTTTGCAAACAGGGGCAATAAACCCACCTTTGAAAATGCCATACGACAAGAGGTTCTTGACTTAACACTCATAACAAATAATTCACTTGATATGATCACGAATTGGAGAGTCTCTGATAAGGACTGAATGTCTGATCATAAACATATTCTCTTTGAAATCATGGGGTTAAATAAGAGCGTAATGCTCTATAGAAGCCCTAAATCAACAAACTGGGATAAATACTCAGAGTGCCTAGAAACTAAGCTAACCAGAAGCATGCTTCACATAAGATCGACAGAGGAATTGGATGCATCAGTTGAAGCTCTGACTGACTCCATTATATCCTCATATCACGAATGTTGTCCACTCAAGACAAAAACCTCAACGAAGAGGGTCCCTTGGTGGAACAAAGAACTAGCTAATTTGCGTCAAATAGCAAGGTCTAAATTCAATGTCGCAAAGAAATACAAAACATGGGACGAATATAAAAAATCCCTGACACTATACAACAAGGAACTGAGGAAATCAAAAAGGAACTCATGGAAAAACTTCTGTGAAGAACTTAAAGATGTCCCAACGACAGCCAGAATACAAAAATCACTGTCCAAGGGGGTAATTAATCCAATTGGCACTCTAAAGGCACCGGATGGTACTTTCACAAACACTTTTAAGGATACACTAGAGCTTCTTCTTAAAACTCATTTCCCTGATTGCCGGCCTAACACAACCAGCGACAACGATCATGGGGTGTCAGCGTACAATCGCTACAGGGCAAGAAACTCTACTATCTTCAGAATAGTAAAATTTGAAAGGGTTGAATGGGCAATCAACTCGTTTAAACCCTACAAATCACCTGGACCTGATGGTATATTTCCAGCCCTACTTTCAAAAGGGACCAGGAGATTAATACAAATTTTGGTTCAAATCTTTAGATCTACTTTAATATTGGGATATGTTCCTAAGGTTTGGCGGAAGGTTAAGGCTATATTCCTACCAAAGGCTGGAAATAAACCCCCCGAATCTCCCAAATCCTACAGGCCAATCAGTCTAACGTCCTTCATGTTAAAAACCATGGAAAAGATATTGGACTGCTACCTAAGAGAGGAGGTAATCTCTGATACTCCACTACATAAGCTACAATTTGCCTATCAAAAAGGGAAATCTACAGTCACAGCACTGCACACAATTGTTCGTGATATTGAAAAGGCACTAGGCCTAAAGGAGGTAGCCCTCTGTGCATTCATGGACATTGAGGGTGCTTACGACAATGCGAACTTTCAAGCAATAGAACTGGCACTCTCCAACAGGGGAGCAGATCCAGCAATAGTAAAATGGGTAAGCAATATGCTAAACCAAAGAATAATCACAGCATCTTTAGGGCAAGTTAACATGAGTGTTACAGCGGTAAAGTGATGTCCGCAGGGGGGAGTACTATCACCACTGCTATGGTCCATACTAGTTGATAACCTAATACAGATCCTTAATAATAAAGGATACAAAACAATTGGATATGCAGATGACATATCTATAATAATCCAAGGCAATCATGAAAGGACTATTGGAGACCTGATGCAAGATGCCTTAGACACAACATGGGAGTGGTGCAGGAAAGAGGGGCTATCAATCAACCCCACCAAAACCACTATTGTCCCCTTCACCAGGAAAAGGACATTTGATATCCCAACATTAAAAATAAATGGAATAGAGGTACCCTTACATGAAGAGGTAAAATATCTAGGTATCATCCTGGATAAAAAAACTCACCTGGGAGGCACACCTTAACTCGGTAATAAAAAAAGCCACGAAAAACCTTTGGACTACAAACCAACTTCTGGGAAAATCCTGGGGTCTGAGCCCCAAAATGACCTTCTGGATATACACCCAAATGGTTAAACCCATCATACTATATGGGGCATTGGTATGGTGGGGAAAAACAAAACAAACAACAGCCAAATTAAAACTGTGCAAATTACAAAGGCTGGCATGCCTAAGCATCACAGGGGCTATGAGAACTACCCCAACTGCTGGCATGGAAGCGCTGTTAAATTTACCACCGCTACACCTAGCAATACAAGAGGAAGCTGCAAGGCAAGCACTCTCAATCCATACAAATGAAAAATTCAAACCAGCAAATCTCACTGGACACCTAGAAATTCTAAATTTGGTCAAAGAAGCTATGCACATGACCCAGGTAAGTGACCACACAGACTCAGTACTCAATTTCACCAAGAGGTACAATGTCATATTCCCATCAAGGGAGGAGTGGAACGATAGCCCAACATGGCTACACGATGATTCGCAAAAATGGTATACAGATGGATCCAAAACGCTCAAGGGGGTAGGAGCAGGAATAGTGGGACCTAGAGCACACAAATCAATAACCCTAAGTGCAGATACCACGATTTTCCATGCGGAGCTCTATGCTATAATGGAAACAGTGGAAATCTTATCTAAAAGAGGACTTAAAGGAGTAAAAATTAAAATACTCTCAGACAGTCAATCAGTCCTCAAAGCTCTTAAAAGCTACACATTTACATCAAAAGTCCTTATAGAGTGTAACAACGCACTCAACGAACTGGCCATCCACAATCAGGTCTCTCTGATTTGGGTGCCAGGACACGAAGGACACGAAGGTAACGAAAAGGCAGACCTTTATGCCAAAAAAGGGGCTGAAGGATCATTTATTGGACCCACCCCCTTCTTTGGCTTTAATAAAAACAACATAAAACAAGAGACCAAAAAATGGATCCAACATAAAATCAGCGAATATTGGAATGGCATTGACGGCCTCGATCACTCCAAAAAATTCCTGAGCTTTGACGCTAATAGAGCAAAAATCGCTCTTACCTTAAACAAAAAATGCCTTAGATCACTCTCTGGAGCATTAACAGGCCACTTCGCCTGCAACAAACACCTACACAAAATAGGTATATCTAGCACGAGCACTTGCAGATTGTGCTGTGATGAAGAGGAGTCTGTGGGACACTTAATCACCAACTGTGATGCATTAGGCCACAGGAGACACAGGATCTTAGGTTCCTATATACTAGAAGATGAAGACCTTCAAATGCTCTATCCAAAGGAGCTGGTCCGATTCCTTGATATACTAAGTATACTAAATAATTAAGTACGAAGGGGCGCACAATAGATCAAGTTGGTCGCAGTGCATAAAGGCCTTAGCCTAACCCTTACAATCATTACATTACATTACTTATGTAACAGTTTAATGTTTGATTTTATATAAGTTTGCATAAATCTGTTATTTTGAGGAAATTAATAATTTTTAGCATATTTTCAGTCTTAGGAGTGTTAATTAACGATTGAGGTTGGGAATTTTGAAAAGCTTGTTTTCTTGATCTATAGAATGTGGGGCAGTTAGTGAGGAGGTGAAGGATATTGGTATGGGTGGTAGAATTATAGAAGGGGCAAGGGAATTTAGTGCTGTTGTTCATTATTATTCGTGGGAGACTTTAGTATGTCCTAACCATAGGAGTATAAATTTTGTGATATCTATTCTGGAGAGATTGTAGTCGGTGTATTGGTAATTGTTAATGGACAATTTTGTACCATTCCGAGGCGGATTGCCATAATTGTTTATATTTGCTTTGGAAACTAGTTTTAATGTATTGAGTGACATCATTGAAGTAAAAGTTGTGAGTGGTAATTAGTGAGGCGCGATTAGCATATCACAGCGGATTGATCAGCGAATTCGTTGCCCGCTATTAGGGTATGTCCTGGTATCAAGATTAGTTTTATTTTAGGAAAGTATTGGGTAAGAGCGTTTCGACTAGGGGAGGGTTAATAGTCACTGTTTTTGATATTTGCTATGGCTTCTAGGGATGATAAGCAGTGGCGTAGTTGTGAACACAGAGGCCCGCTCCGCAAAAAAATAACTGTTATTTTGTTATGGTGGCAGTGATGCACGAGAGAAAAATAAAAAAGTTCCCTTGTTTTTCAAAAAAAATATTAGAAGCAAAAAATACCCAACTACAATGAATTTTTTTTTTCTGTCAAATACAAGATTTCGTTATAATTAAAACTGGTCTAGCCGATTAACCATTAGATTTACCTTATACACTTAAAAAAGTTGAATCTTAAGAACTTTCCTTCCTGCAAAGAATATACGTTTTAGAACTTTCCTTCCTTAAAGATAATACTCTTTAGAACTTTCCGTTTTTAGAGAATGTATTCTTTAAGTCTCTTTGGTTATTTAGGGATTTTATTTTGGATCCAAAAAGCATGTTGTTGATGGGTGTTGAGCGGAAAGCTCTAAGGGCTATTCTAATTGCTGAATATAGAACAGTGTTGATTTTATTTATGACTGATTGGGGGGAGTATCCATAAAGAAATATTCCGTAAGAAATTTGTTGTAGGATAAGAGATTTAAGAACTGATATAATAGAGCATGTGTTGCAGTTATGTTTAGTACTGGATAAGCATTTAATTATGTTTAATTGTTTTGTGTTCCATCTATATTTGTTATTAAAAATAGAACCCAGGATTCTTAAGTTCTGTACTTCTTCAAATTTAGTATTTGTTAATGTACATATATTTTAATTCGATATTTTTAAGTTTCGTTTAATACTGCAATTTTCATTTCTCTTCAATTTATTCTTTGCGTCAATAATAACAGAAGTTTGTTGCACTTTGCATAACAACAGTTTAAATCCTCTTGCACATTAAACAGATGGAAATTCGACACGTTTGTTTGTTGTTCTTAGTCTCATGATATTATACTACTCTAGCATATAAATTAATAAAATAAACTTTAATTTTGTTTGTTAAAACAAAATGTAGTTTTATTATGCAGCACTATGTGTTTGTTTTTCTTGTTACAGGTTTCAGGCAGCACTATGTGATTGATTGAGTTTACTATTCCAACTGACTTGAACTTAAAATTACCCTGCTTAATAATTAACTCAGCTTGAGCTTACCTAACTGACCAAAGTTGTTTGGTCAGCAAAAAGAAGTTTGCGCGTGTAGCGCTCGCTACTATAAGTAGAACGGATGCGCGTGTGGCGCATTGAATTTCATGATAAACAAAAATACAAAACAATACAAATAATGCGACTGATGCAATTGTGAAATAAATATTGTCTTAACTCCTCCCTCTGATCGTCCTCGGTCGGTTTTTAAAAAAAATAGAATGTCGTTTAGACTTTTGTGCCTTGAGATTTTTATCGCAGGCATCTGAAGAGGATCAACGTTTTGGATAATAATTTCGGTCGTTTTGGTTTCTTACACTTGATGTTGAAGATTATGGTTATAATCAGGGCTAAGATGACAAAGTGTGTAAGCAAACTGGATCTTACCAACAAATTCAAGGAGCTAATTTTTTTAATATTTCTAATATTTAATTCTTTCATAAATTTCAAAGATAGAACTTCCTCGAATTCAGAACGAGAGTTCGAATGCCGTATAAATGCAGGCAGTGGTCTCAAGCTGTGTGACTCAAAAGCTGAAAAACTTAAGTTATTAATGTTTATAGTTTCGTTGAAGAATTTTATTAAATATGATCCATTTAAATTTCTTGTGTTATTATTAAGATTGTTTATAGTAAAATTTCCTTTAAGATTATTCAACAATCCTAAGCCATTTTTTAATTCTTCAATTTTCTAAACATGTTCTGTGTTTGTTACAATACAATTATATGGTTTGTTTTCTAATAAGTTTATAATACAATTTTCATTTTCTAAATCAACAATTTGGTCTTGTTTACATATTTTTATATCATTTATTAGTTTACAATCATTTTCCATACCGTAGTATTTTTCATTACATTTGAAAATTTTTTCGTATTTTATTTTCAAAATTGTGTTATTTTTACTTACAGGTTTCATTACCATACAATTACAAATTTCAGTTCCCGTTTTAGGTATTTTTATCACGTATATTAATACTCGTATGCTTTGTTTTTGAGCAATTTGAATATTGGCAAAGTTTAATGATTCTTCTAAGGAAGCAAATGGCATATTTTCTGCTATAAAGATATTATTTATCTTGTGAGCCTCTTGGTATGATATTATGAAAGTATTAATTATGTTAGGTTTAGTGAGATGAATTGCTCTATTAATGCTCTCTATTTCTTCCTACATTATGTCGATTTTAAACTTATACTGTAGTAGAAGTGAGGTTTGGAATTCATGGCTATTATGAAGTGTTTTCAATATTGAATTACTGACCTGAGTGATACTATTCTCAAAAATGTTTGTATTGATTATCAATTGCTGATTATTATTTTCTACTACTTCTTCGAATTTACCATTGATAGCTACAAGGTCATCATGGTCAGGGCTGCCAGCTACCGGAACCATATTATGTATGTATGTATGTCGGTGCTGCTGTGACAATTATAGAAAAACAGTATTAGGGTGGCCCGGAATACAAGTTTACAAATAATTAATATTATATAAAATAAAAATTTATAAAATAAATGATGGAGGGCGATCTTATCCGACATTCTCCCCCCGTTGAAAGGCCTCCTTTTCAAACATCATCTTGAGAAGGTAAGGGAGCCACCTTGTGTATGGGAGGACGAAACAAACCACTTTTTTTTTCAACTCGACTACTCGGACTCGTCCATCAGGGCCGGATATAGGTTTCAGTACTCGAGCCAATAGCCATTGTTGTGGTGGGGTGTTGTCCTCATGGATAATGACTAGTTGGCCTTCTTTAATGTTTGGCTGTGCGTTTAGCCACTTTGTGCGTTGCTGAAGCGACAATAGATAATCTCGGGACCACAATTCCCAAAACTGTTGCTTTAAAAACGCAATACGCTGCCAACGGGTGAGCGACGATTGTTTCGTGACATCAAAGATTTCGTCTGGAATTGCGATTAACGAAGAACCAATAAGCAAATGACCTGGAGTAAGCGCCTCGCCGTCATTTGGGTCGTCTGACATCGGTGCGATAGGTCGAGAATTTAAAATTGATTCTACCTCTGTTACGAGGGTCTGCAACTCTTCGAACGTCAGACATGCTTGGCCGATGTTTGTCAGGAGCAACGTTTTGGTAGATTTAGCTGCTGCCTCCCACAGTCCACCAAAGTGGGGGGCACGAGGGGGTATAAAACAAAATTCAAATCCGTTTTGGCTGGAGAACGTTTTCATTTCGTGGACAACTTCATCGCGAAAAAGTGTGGCTTTGAGCTCTGCCAATTTATTGTGAGCCCCAACAAAATTCGTAGCATTGTCGCAATATAGCTTTTGGGGTATGCCACGTCGTGCCACGAAACGCTTGAGACTTAAAATAAAGTTGTTTGTTGACAAGTCGGAAACGAGCTCCAAGTGTGTTGCTTTTGAGCTAAAGCAAACAAACACAGCGATGTAAGTCTTGTATGGCACTTTAACCCGAATACGATACGATGTTGAAAATGGTCCACAAAAATCGACACCAGTTATTAAAAATGGGCGTTCAGCTCGAAGACGATCAGCTGGCAAATTTCCCATAATTTGCTCCATCAATTTGGGCCTGTAGCGGAAACAGTGTACGCATTGTCGGACCACATTCCGAACCACGTCTCTAGCGTTGACTATCCATATCTTTTGCCTCACGATGCCCAGTAAAACCTTCGGACCTGCGTGCAAATGTTTGCGATGCAAATGTTCAATGTACAACTTGACAAACCGATGGTTTTTGGGCAACAAAGCAGGAAAACGAGCGTCGTATGGTATAGGTGCGTTGGAGAGTCGACCACCAACTCTTATTAAAATTACAAAGCCATAGCCGACTTCAGTTTTATGCAAGAATGGCGTTAATTTTTGCAGCGATGGGTGAACTAATTTCCCCTTCTCAAGTGCGGTGATGTCATCTTTAAAAGTGGCTTGTTGTATATGGGCCACAATTCGCCAAAATATTTGATCCATTTCACAGGGGCTAATATGGACTAGGTCCTTGAGCTTCAACGAACGGTTTACTGGGCATCTATTAAATAAACGAAAGATATAAGCAATTATTCGAACAATTTTAAAATATGATGAATGCTTATCAATTATTTCCTCTGTGATTGATGGTGTGACGTCAGAACACTTGAAGGCTGCAGACTTTCTACACTCGATTGGATCCACGGATGTTGCTTCTTCCATTTTAGGCCATTTAGAGGGATTCTCTTGCAGAAAAGCTGGACCACTGAACCATATCGTATTGGCCAACTCTTCAGCGCTACAACCACGAGAGACGATATCAGCCGGGTTACTTTTTGAAGGAACGTGTCTCCAAACGACATCTCTTGTTTGTTCTTGCAGCTCTGAGACACGATTGGCGACGAAACATTGTAGTGTTGACGAATGCAATTTTAGCCATTGCAGAACTATTTTGGAGTCAGTCCAAAAATAGGTCGATGATACAAATTTTTCAATTTTAGGTTTAATTTTGTGCCACGTTTTGCTTAATAAGACGGCAGCACATAATTCAAGACGAGGCAATGACTGGGCTTTTATTGGAGCGACCTTTGACTTGGCGATTAGCAGAGTTGTTTTGTACGTACCTTGGTCGCTAACTCGATCATAAAGACAACAACCATATGCCCGTTGAGAGGCGTCAGCGAATCCATGGATTTCTCCTTGCACGTCGAGGAATGTCAATACATATCGAGGCACTTGAATATGTTTAACCAATTTTAGGTCTTTTTGTATGTGCAACCAAAGATTTTTAAGCTGATCAGTTATAACATCATCCCAGGCAAAATTCTGGACCCATGTTTCCTGCAGTAGAATTTTGCAGCGAATTACCACAGGACTTAAAATTCCGAGCAAATCGTAGATTTTGGAAACAACGGATAACATGGACCTCTTTGTAGGAACAGAGACTTCGGGCAACTAGAATCTGAAGCAAAACATATCAACCTTAGGCTTCCAAGACATACCTAAGGCTTTGGTGACGTCATCTTCAGCTATATTAATGATGATGTCATCGTCGTGAGCCTTCGAAATTGCGCTGCAGTTACTATTCCATTTAGCTAGCTCGAGCCCATGCAAACGCAGAATGTGGACTAATTCAGCTCTTTTAGTGAGTAGGGTGTCGACATCGTTCGCGCCAGTGAGTACGTCGTCTACGTAGAGGTCTTCGCGAAGAACCTTTGAGCCAATAGGGAAGGAGCCACCATATTTTTCTGCAATGACAAACAAACTTCGAATTGCTAAAAATGGGGCAGACGACAAACCATATGTGACAGTGTTGAGTTAAAACACTTTTATTTCTTCCTCCTTGCGGCTTCTCCATAATATGAGTTGGTACCTTCGATCTCTCAAAGACCACTCGTATTTTTGTTGTGGTGCTTTGTGGCCTGAGAACACAATGGTGAGGTATGACGTAATTCGGACTACGTAGCGAGCTGTGATAAGGAGACATGTGTCCCAATGACAAGTATTCCTCCATGAACTCCACATACATAGATTTTAAGACCGAATCACGTTCTAAGCCTCTTTCGAGCGATAAAAAAACGCTTTCGAGCTATTTCGAATGAGTCGATATTAGGCGATTTGTTAAACGGTAGACGTAGTTGAATTCTATTGGCCTGATCGATGCAAACGTTTTCTACAAAGTGCCGTTCACACGATTCTTCTTCAAGTGAATATTTTGATGGGGAAGTTATATATTCCTCCACTTCCCAGAATTTATTTAACATTGACTGAGGTTGCAAGTTGAAGTGCTTGTTGCGAGATTACAGGTGGGCAACGACGATTTCCAAGTTGAAGCAAAAGTGCCACCGACAACCCAACCAAACTCTGTATTGGTGAGGCAAGGCATATTACTCCCCAGCGAAATACGACCATCGAGCAACAAGTCAAAAAATATTTCGGTGCTAATAAGCAGATCTACATGCTGCGGCTTATAGAACATAGGGTCTGCAAGTTCTACGAAACTGGGTATCTGCCAATGTGACGTCTGAATGTACTCACCAGCTTGTCGAGCAGCTATAGACTTCGTAACAGCAAAACTTGAGGACCACTGGAACGAGGTTACACGGGATTTGATCGTAGCAGCGACACATGACCTTATCTTGGTTCGAACTTCACCAATTCCGGATACTTCTTGGTTGTATGGCTTTAACTTCAGCTGGAGTCTTTTAGCCGTTTCTTCTGCAATGAAATTTATCTCGGAACACGAATCAAGAAGAGCTCTTACCGGCTGAAATGTGCCACAGCTGTCCAATATAAGCACTACTGCGGTTGGGATGATCGCTCGCTTAAATGATCGTACTACCAACGATACTGGGTTATGGTTGGTTGAGGTAAGTTGAGTCGGAGCCTGTTGAGACGTTGATGGGCCAGCTTGTTCAGGACGACTAAATTTATGTAATAACGTATGATGCGATGACTGACAAATTCTACAACGAGATTTGGATGAGCACTTCGATACTAAATGCCCCTTGCGAAGACAGTTTATGCAATGTCCGCTACGCTTTACAAAGTTAAAGCGTTCTAAAACAACGAGAGACGAAAACGATGAACAAGTTGATATATTGTGCTCGGATGAGTTACAATAACCACAATTCGAATTTGAATTCACAAATGTATGGGAGGGCCGACTAGAACCTGATTTTGGTTTCGCAATCCTCTGGTTTTCAATTCCATTTATCTTTCTTCCATGGCTCTCAAGAAATTGACATCGATGGCTTAACGTGTCGTAACAGGTGTCCCAAGATGGCAGCATTTTAAAATCCTGCTTCTCATCATAATTTTCCTTCGTATCAGCGTCCACTTTAGATAACACCATGTGAACCAAAATGGCGTTCATGATGTCCATTTCTGAGCCGAGCGACAACAACGAGCCACGAATAGCAGCTACAGTGTCAATAATATTCCTTAACGAACCACTATCACCTTTGGGCATCGAAGTAATATTGAAAAGAGCGTTGATGTGTTCCAAGAAAATCTGCACCTTATTGTTGTACCTCTCTTCTAACCGCGTTAGCGCCTTCGGATAATTTTCTTCCGTTACGGTGTACGGCTCCACCACTGCTAACGCTGGACCCGAGAGACAACTCAGCAAATAGTTAAATTTATCAACAGCAGTAATTGATAAATTCTCATGGACCATGTTGTTGAAAGTTGAGATAAACCTTGTATAATCCGCGTACTTTCCATCAAATCGAGGCAACTTTAACGAGGGTAGACGATTGGGATTTGAGCCGCCAGCTATTGAAGCGTTGAAAAAACTGTGGTCCATCGATGTAGAGCCACGATTTTTATTCAGCAAAATCATTATTTTAGCTTTAGCTGCAATAAAAATGTCCTCCAACTCACTTCTCGAATTATCGGTGGAACTATGTTTTTCAATCTGTCCTTGGATGAAACAAAGTTGCTTAAAATATGACTCCAATATCTGCAAACGGCAATCCAAAATGGTGTCGCCATCTTTTTCAACCTTCTTATGAAGGTTAGTTATATTCCGCTTCATGTGGCTGCGTTGCAATTTGAGCGACGCCAATTCTGAGCCACTCGCAGGTACATCTTCAGCTAATGCTTCAACTTTGTCCGTAGACATTTTGTTTTTCACGTCAAGTACTTAAAACACGAACCAATAATATAGAGCCGAAAAATTAAAGCGCGAAACACTTATTGCGACGCCTCAAATCGAGTATATATTTCCCGTTAGGATAATGCCGAAAATATGTACGGGAATGTCTATGGTAACAAAACCGTATTTGAACCACTTTAAAGAGCGAGTTAACAAACCACTATTGCCAAATTCGAAAGGAAAGGTTCCCGCTATAGAAATCCCCGAAGTAAAATTTCTTCCACAAAAAAAAAAAAATATACACGGCCGTAATAAAATTGTGTCTCAAAATTTCGCAGTGGCAGCAGCAGCAAATTCCTTAACTGAAGCGACGTAATTCCAACGATGAGTTAACTCCAACGACGAAATGATGAAAATAATTACGTCTCTCCCATGAAGGCACGAAATACTTTTGTGCTCCCCGACACAATTCGAAACACTTTATTTTGTTTTTTAAAATAAGCTAATTTTATTACGATCCGTCCTGCCACGGTCGCCAAAATGTTGCACAGAAACACTTTTCTATTGTTATTTAAAATTAAACCACTTTATTTAAATTTAATTTAACTCAGTTTGGTCCTTTCTTTATTATGTGGCTCTGTGGCTCTTTTCTGTTCACAATTTTCTTCTGTCTATTATAAACAATTCTAAACTTATGGCTCTTTTAACAATCACTTCTTTTTCTGTGATATGTTTCTCAACTCAATAACAACTGAACTGAAACTGTAAGTCGTCGGACCACTAAACATTCGACAAAAATCAGACAGTTATTCTAAGCAGCGAAAGCAAAGGGAATAACAACAACAATGCAGCGGCTGAATAGAACATTGGAAGTAAATAACTTCAAATCGCGCTGTTGTTGTTATTCTTCTTTGCATCGAAGATGTAAACATCTAACGACAATGACTACATAATGGTCAAACGGAACCATATTATGTATGTATGTATGTTGGTGCTGCTGTGACAATTATAGAAAAACAGTATTAGGGTGGCCCGGAATACAAGTTTACAAATAATTAATATTATATAAAATAAAAATTTATAAAATAAATGATGGAGGGCGATCTTATCCGACACCTGGTTTATAAATGAGTTCATTTTTGCATTTGTATTTTTATTACCAAGAGCAAAGGTCAAAGGTTGATGATCCGTGAAGATCTTAACCTTTTTCGATCCATATAAAAAAGACCTAATGGAGCCCAAATTATGGCCAACATTTCCTTTTCATTGACTGCAAAATTCTCTTCTGCTCTACTTAAAGTCCTAGAGATGAAACAGATTGGTCTACCATCTTGGGAGAGTACGGCTCCCAGAGTGTAATTGGAAGCGTCTTTGGTAAGCTCAAAAGTTTTGTCAAAATCGGGATGGGGAAGAATAACAGCATCTGATATCAAGCAATCTTTTAGTTGTTTAAAAGCTTCTACTTGTTGCTCTGTAAAATTTAATTGGGTCTTTTTAGACAAGTTCTTTGGAATTCTGCCCATTTCTCCTCTTAATATTTCGGTCAGAGGCTTTGCAGTTTGTGCGTACGCTTTTATAAATCTGCGGTAATGTCCCGTCATTCCTAGATATGAACGTAAGTCATGGACCGTTTTTGGACGTGGAAATTTTAATATTGCTTCTATTTTTTTCGGTGTAGTGCGAATACCATTTTGTCCGACTATGATACCAAGAAATTCGGTTTCTTCTTTGATAAATTCGCATTTATCAGCCTGTACTTTTAGATGGGCTCTCTCAAGCGTATCAAAGGTAGTCTTAAGATCCTCAAAATGCTCTTCTTTACTTTTGCTAAAAATAGTTATATCATCGATATACGCGTAACAACGGACACCGATATGTTCTCTACGCACATCGTCTTACGTCCGTTGGAAAATAGCAGAAGCATTTCGTAGGCCAAACGGCAGTCGAGTGAATTCGAATCTTCCGTTTGCAATAGAAAAAGCGATATTTTCAATGACCGCTTCGTTGAGGGCAATTTGGTGGAACCCGCTTTTAAGATCAATTGTAGAGAACAATTTGTTTGATCCTAAGTTAGCTAAAATTGTGGTAATATCTGGAATTGGATATTTGTCTGGTATGGTGTCCTCATTCAATTTCCGATAATCGACAACCATACGAAATTTATCAACTCCTGAAGCGTCCTGCTTTTTGGGTACAATCCACACAGGAGAATTGTAAGGAGACTTCGATGGACGAATAATGCCATCTTTTAACAATTCCCCGACTTGCTTGTCTATTTCTTTCTTTAGGGGCATTGGGTATGGATACGATTTTGAGTATATTGGTCTGTCACTCTTGGTTCTAATCTCAGCCTTGACAAAAAAGTTTTTATCGGGTTCGGAAAATAAAGTTTTGCGAGAGTTAAAAATATGTTTTAAATTTCTACTATCTTCGAGACTAAGATGGTCTAAACGTAGCATTGTGTGTGCAATAGCATTAATTTGTAATTGATGGATAGGGTATCTGTATTTATTAAGGATAGTGAAGTAATTCTCATTTGTGAAAATTACAGCATTTAAATATTTTAATGTGTCATTGGCTTTTATGGCGTCGAAGGTTGTTAGATTGGGTAATATGTGTGAATTTCAGTTTACCTATTTCTTTACCAAATATTTGAATATTTGCATGATGAGTAATTTTAACTGGACCACCGACAGAGTTCGCAAAAAAGGGTTTATTTGGAATAGGATTTCGGATGTATTTCTGTGTAACATAATTTTTGTTGGAGCCAGTGTCTAATAGAAATTTCAACTCATTGCTATTTCTCATTTTGAAAAGAAAATAGGGCAATGAGGAAGGCTTTAATCTAAAAAATTAATATTGTCATTACAAGAGTCGGTTTCTTCGTTTTCTACTTCATATTCAGATTGATGTATTTGGTGTTCTACGTAGTATTGTTCGGGATAAATTTCGCTTTCATTATCGTCTTCTGGCGGAGGAATCTCCACTGTTTCGGTGTTGAAAACTCTCGGGATTTTATGGGTTCTTCTGTAATTTGCAAGTTTGGTCGCTTATTTTCTTGGTTAAAATTATAACTTTCTTGGGGTGACCTATTGAAAGGATACCGCTGAACTTGAGGACTAGAAATTTGAGGTTGTTGATATGGTGGTCTGTTTTGATCGTTAACATGTCTCGTTTGAATCGATCTGTCAACTTCCATCGGGACTGGTGGTTTAGGTGGTAGTGGTGGTTTGAAATATGGTTGTGTTGGGAGTGGTGGTTTGAAATATGGTTGTGTTGGAATGTAAGAACGATTTTGTCCAAATTGGGGAACAAAATTGGGGATAAATTGGGGGGCTGTCCTATGAAACGGTCCATGTAAAAGGTTAGTAAGTTCGGGATAAAAGGGTTGCCTCATCGGATATGATCGCTGCTGTGGTTGGTTAGACATTTTAGTATTTGATTGTATTCGATCCATATTGTTAGCGTGATTAGTCCTATAGTTCATATTACCTAACTTAAGGCACATATGGAGAGCTTGTGGTAAACTGGTTAGCTCTCTAACGCTTAAAACACTTGGTAAGACACCATTCAAACCCCTTGTCAAGCGCCTTTTCTTAGGCTGTGGTCATGACGATCAAGGCATCTTCGCCTAGTTCAAGACAATCGATTTTGTCTAAAATGAGAGAAAGCTATTGATATACTCTTCTACCGTACGCCCACGTTGCGCAAGCGTTGTCATTTGGTACTAGAGGGTACTTACGTCCCTCTTGTCCGAGTAATGTAACATCAGACCTTTCTTTATTTTATTCCAGTTTAATGGAGTACGGTATGACTCCAAAGCAGCATCTGCTTCGCCAACAATTTTGTGCCGAATGATATGCAGGATTGCAAAATAATTCGGTGTATCTTTATTCTGTCCGTACATTAAAAGTATCCTATCCACCGATTTCCTCCATGAACTAAATTCACCCGCTTTCCCAGAAAATTCTCTCAGACTTTTGACCACGTCTGGTATTCTTTCAGAATTATCAACATTTCAACTAAAATCTACCATTTGTTAAGCATCTTCTTTTGATTTAGGATTTAAAATATCTGCAACTGTTGCAGCTATTAAGTTTACTAATTCCCTTTTTTGGTTAGTCGTGAAAATTGAAAATGGTGGATTAGTAGAGGATGCGTTTAGGTTTAGCTTTGATCGCAGCTCGTCTTGGCTCATTTTTATTAATTTTGTTTTCTTACTTGTTCCTAATTATACTTAACTTTATTAACTGCTAATATTTTATAATGAATAAAATTTTCTTTCCCTCTTTTTTTTATATTAAACTATAATTAATGTTTTTCCCTCAGTAAATTATTATTTAATATTGTCTTACATTACAAAAACTCCTGGTGCCTTCATTTTTTTTGTATGTTGCTGCTATTCTTGCTGCTATAATTTTTCCTCCAATATCTGCTTGCTTCCAGTTAAAGTTGCTCAATTTATCTTTCTGTTGCATTGTTGTATTTTTTTCCAAAATGGTTTTTTCGTTTAAAGTTGTTGTATTTATTTATCTGCTTTTGCTGCTTTATCTCCAATTAGTGCTTTGTTGTATTTATTTTATTTTTCTAGATGGATGTGTAGGTATTGCTGCTTCTTCATGAACAATGTCAATTTTATTATTTTGATTCACTTAAAAGTTTCAAAAATGTCACAATTATAAATTTTATTATTTTGATTCACTTAAAATGTTAATGTTTTATGTTTAAAGTTTTGATTTTGGTTGGCTGGACAGTACAGTCCGTCCTTTTTGTTTAAAAATCTTGAACTACTAAGGGGCCAAAGTTGTTTAAAAAATCACTCGCGGTCCGTGTTCGGGCGCCAATTAATAAAATAAACTTTAATTTTGTTTGTTAAAATAAAATGTAGTTTTATTATGCAGCATTATGTGGTTATTTGTCTTGTTACAGGTTTCAGGCAGCACTATGTGCTTGATTGAGTTTAATATTCCAACTGACTTCAACTTAAAATTACCCTGCTTAATAATTAACTCAGCTTGAGCTTACCTAACTGACCAAAGTTGTTTGGTCAGCAAAAAGAAGTTTGCGCGTGTAGCGCTCTCTACTATAAGTAGAACGGATGCGCGTGTGGCGCATTGAATTTCATGATAAACAAAAATACAAAACAATACAAATAATGCGACTGATGCAATTGTGAAATAAATATTGTCTTAACTTATATGTTGTGCAACGTGCATCCAACTACAGTATTGCTTATCATATGTATTATTTGCATTATATAGTATTGATTTTAACATGTAAATTTTGTATAAAAACGCAAGCAATGATTTAATAAAGTCAGTTCGAAATTAGAACTCTAAAGAACAATTATTGAATTATTATTTCTTCGTGGTTTTCTAGTTCAAGTACTAGAAGCTCAGTTTAAATTAACTTCAATTTTGTTTCGTCGTGAATTTTCAGTTCAAGTACTGAAAATTCAAAACGTCAAATTCAGATTAAATTCTTGAATTATTTAATCATCGTGAATTCCCAGTTCAAGTACTGTAAATTCAAATCAGAAATTCAAGACAAAATTTTGAATTAACATTTTGGTGACCCCGACGTGATATTTCAGTTTAAGGGCTGAAGTATTATCATTCATACACCATGGCAAATTTATTGGAGCTTGCAGAATGGCAAAGGAAGGTTGGCGAAGAAATCACAAGGATAACTCGAAACTTCAACAAGGATGGCGCAGACAGAAAAACAAGGTCCTCCAATTACAATGAGAAATTGCGTCAATTGACTCAGTACTGGGTCGACTTCCATGAAACAGATGGCAAATTAAGGGCATTAACAGATCATCCGGCTGACCACGAATATTTCACATCCGGATACTATGACCAAATCAGCAAATTAGTCGATACCTATCAAACCCGTCTCCAGGCAAACGAGGAAGGTGGGACTCTACCAGGCGAAAAGGCGGCAGCACCATCGGCAGCAGCAAGCCTACTGGGAATACTAGAACCCACCAAGCATCAAATTGAAAACATACCAACATCAGCAAAGGACACCGTTCATGAGGGAACCTTCTAGAACATCTCTACAACACGGCATAAGGAAGAAGATGACTGCTCGCATAGCTACGTTGAGGCGAGCACTCGAAAATCTGGAAGCAGTCCAAGAAAACCAGCCATTGCAATTTTATAAATTCAAAATAAACAGCATCAGTCATCTTTGGACCCAAATAGAATTGGTGTACGACCAGCTTTGCGAAAAGTTGGAACATCCGGCAGCAGAAGGGTTTGACCAAGCAGAGTACGATCAATTAGATGAAATGGTACAACACCAGTTACTCGATCTCTCTCTAAGAGCAGATCAATGCCAAGGTACCAGAGTCAGTGCTTCAACCGCGAGAGAAGAGCAAGCATTGCGAAGTTCAGTTTACCTCCAAAGGTAACCATTCCACAGTTCAACGGCGATTACTTGAAATGACAACCATTCTTCGATCTGTTTTCCCAAATGATCGACAAGCAGCCATTAGCAGCAAAAAATGTGGTACCTAAAGGCTAATGTTACAGGAGAACCTGCAGAATTAATCAACCACTCATCCCTGACGGAAGACAACTATGTTGCAGCTTGGGCGTTATTGCAAGAGCGGTAAAACAACAGAAGGGTAATAGTAGCTACGCTAATCGAAAAACTTCTAAATCAGCCATCAGGGACATCAACTGCCTCGACAACTAAGAATTTGCACGGCACAACACGTGAATGCATCTTGGCTCTGGACAATTTAGGGGTTGATACGGGAGCATGGGATCCGATTCTTCTTCATCTGCTAATAAAGAAACTAGATCGATCCACTCACATGAGATTTGAACAACCCTTAACAAATCGAGAGGAATTACAAGGGGTGGATAACTTCTTGCTGTTCTTGGAAAGACAATGGCATTCAATGGAAGCCATCGGCCCTAAGGATAAAGCTGCAATGGCACAACCACCCAACAGAGTTGTATCCTCCATAGCAACGTCAACCAAAAGCAAATGGCCACAAATTATGTGACAATGGTAGTCATCCATTGTATTATTGCAAGAAATTTCTACAGCTGTCAACTACAGAACGCCAGTTGTGGGTAAAAAAGCAACGACTCTGTTTCAATTGTTTTAAGAACGATCACAATTCAAACAACTGCAAGGCGAGATGTTGCAGCAAATGTGACAAAAAATACAATATATTGCTACATTTTGGAAATGAAAAACAACTAGTTCCAAAAATGCCGTCATCAGAAGCAAGGCAATCAGCGAATGAATGAATCCCATTACAAATGCAACAGTTTCATCAGCAGCAGCAAACAACGTGTCAATTCAAGGATACATACTCCTGGTAACAGGAAGGAAAAGAATCACTGCGCCAATGGCAACTCAAGGGAATTTAGAGCAATTTTGGATTCCGGTTCCCAAGTTAACATCGTCTCAGAACGTCTCATGAAGAGATTATCCATATCTCCAACCAAAGCTTCCTTGTGCATTGAGGGAATTGGCGATGCGCAAAATACGGTCACTCAGAAGATTAATGTCAAGATGCAATCCACTAGTGGCAGTTTCACAACTAATTAGGAAGCATTTGTACTTCAAAACATTATTTCCGCTCAACCAAGTAATCAATTTGATACTTCAAATTGGAAAATCCCGGCCAACATACAATTGCCAGATCCGAAATTTTGCAAGCAAGACAAAATTGTCGTCTTGCTGGGTGCCGAATTTTACTTGAGTCTCTTGGAACCTGGTCATATAAAGATGATGAATAATGGCCCGATTCTCCAAAACACATCACTTGGTTGGATTGTGAGCGGAAAATTTGGAGCGTCTGAACCATCGGCGGATTCATTGCCATGTGCAGTGTTCGGGATGAAAACAGACACCAATAGCAGGGATGGTCCACTGGTCGAGGCAATTGAAAAATTATGGAAGATGGATGAAGTCGAAACAATTGGAAAGAGCATATCACCAGCAGAACAACAATGCGAAACACACTTTGCTCAAAATATGCGCAAAAATGACCTGGGACGCTTCATCGTAAAATTGCCATTTCTCGAAAATCCAACAGCTTTGGGAGAATCAAGACTAATGGCTCATAATCGATTCCTTGGTCTCGAACAGCGACTTCAGAGAAATGTGGAGCTGCGAAAACAATATGTGGAGTTTATGAGAGAATACGAAAGATTGGGACACATGAAAAAGGTGAAGCTTGACTCAATGCTGTCTCCTAACTACTTCCTTCCTCATCATTGTGTTCTCAAACCCGATAGCACAACAACCAAATTGCGAGTGGTGTTCGACGCATCCGCCAAAACCACGACAGCAATGATTTAATGTGTACCGGGCCCACAGTTCAAAGTGAACTTTTTTCAATACTGCTACACTTTCGATTGCCACGCTTTGTGTTCCCGGCCGATATCGAAAAGATGTATCGGCAGATCATAATACATCCAGAAGATCGACGTTATCAAGTCATCGTATAGAGAGAGGATCCAAAAGCAAACATTGGGTACTATCATCTAAACACCGTTACATATGGAACACGGGCAGCACCGTACCTAGCGACCAAATGTCTGCAACAAATCGCTAACGACAACATGATTAGTCATCGTTTGGTAGCAAATATGTTACATGATAGTTTTTATGTAGATGATGGCTACATCCATAGAAATGCAATGACAGCTGATACAAATGCTAAGCACACATGGATTTAATTTGCGCAAATGGTGTGCAAATCATCCCCAACTATTAACAAATATTCAACATGGTGACCAGGAAGTGGATTTAGATTTCTCTAATGACATTAATGATTCAATAAAACGCTGGGGTTATTGTGGTTGCCGCAGGCTGACATATTATGTATCAGATCAACGCTGGATCCTGTGCGGGTAATCACTAAATGAACGGTCAGCTCCGATCTAGCACGAATGCTTGATCCACTTGGACTACTGGCACCGGTGATCGTCAAGGCATAAATATTCACACAGCATCTATGGCAAATAAAGTTATCCCAGGATGAGGCTCTACCATCAGATCTCAATGCTACATGGACGGCATTCAGAAAAAATCTTAACCACTTAAACAATCTCCGAATAGCCAGACACATATTCAAGGGAGAACTATCATCATCAACACAACTACACATATTTACTGATGCTTCCGAAAGATCCTTCGGCGTGGCAGCATACATACGAGCAACCCTAAAGGATGGCAAGTAAATGACTCGGTTATTATGCGCCAAAACTGGTGTTGCACCACTAAAAATACAAACTCTGTCTCGATTAGAACTTTGTGCCGCATTAGTAGGTGCCCAACTCGCAGCTCGTGTAAAAACAGATTGTCAGATAGAGGATAAACCAATCTTCTTTTGGACCGATTCAGAGGTTGTGCTTCATTGGATAAATGCACAATCATCAGCATACAAAACTTTTCTGGCAAATAGAGTAGCAAAATTTCAAATGTTAGCTCTACCCGAGCAACGGCGATATGTCAGTTCACAGGAAAATCTAGTGGATTTACTGTCAAGAGAATGTTCAGCAAAGACATTGGCTGCCAGTGCAGTCTGGTTTCAAGGACCAATGTTTCTGAACGCCAGGCAAGATCTATGGCCCCCAGTATGGTTAAAACAGCTGCAAATTCCTTCTGACATCAAAATGAAAAGGAAAACAGCCTTTCATTGCTCACTGGGTCAGACAACACAATGCAAGTAAATGGAGAATGGATTTATCAAATAAACCATCGCAACTCGTTTGTCACACTTCAAAGGATCATTGGATATGTCTTACGATTTATAAATAACACCAAGAACAAACGGAATTTTAGAGTAAAAATCATTACTTTAACAACAGTCGAACAGGATCACGCATTAGCAGCCATCGTCAAGACTATTCAGGCTAGTGACTTCAAAGATGAAATCCAAAATCTGAAGCAAGACAGTGAAATCAAAATTAGCACTGCCATCAGCAGCTTATCACCATTTTTAGATGACATGAACATTCTTCGAATGGGGGGACGATTAGAAGCTGCTGCACTACCATTCGATGCTAAACACCAAATGTTGCTACCCTATAACGACCCGCTGCTCAAGTTACTCTTCATTAAAGTGCATGAGGAGAAGAAGCACTGTGGTCCTCAAGCCCTGCTGGGAACCTTAAGGCAACGATTTTGGCCAATAAAGGGAAAAACAACAGCTCGATCAACTGTTCAGCATTGTATCCGATGCAATAAACCTCGCCCTCAATTGGCACAACAAATGATGAGGCACCTGCTAGCTACAAGAGTGACACCAGCTCGACCATTCATTACAACTGGTGTTGACTACGCTGGATCTTTGTGGGTGCATTATAACGTCCGCGGAAAGAAGCCAATCAAAGCGTACTTAGCTTTATTCTGTTGCTTTGCCTCTAAAGCTGTTCATCTGGAGTTGGTAACGGATCGGTCAACAGAAGCGCTTATAGGAGCCCTCAAAAGATTCATAAATCGAAGAGGTCGCTGTCAAAACCTATATAGTGATAGCGCTACACACTTCGTCGGAGCAAGAAATCAATTGATAGAGTTATCATCAGCACTCCATTCATCAAGCGCTCAGGACAAAATTGGAAAAACATGTAGTGAAAAAAGAATACAGTTCCATTTCATTCCTCCCAGATCCCCTCATTTCAGAGGACTGTGGGAAGCAGCAGTTAAATCTGCTAAACATCTTCTACTAAGAAGTGTCGCATCTGCTTCATTGACTTATGAAGAATTGGAAACTATAAGTGTGGATATAGAAGCCATATTATATTCCCGGCCACTAACGCCACTATCATCGGACCCTTCGGAATTAACAGCACTAACGCCAGGTCACTTCCTCTTAGGAGAACACTAAGTAAATAGCAAAGCAGACTCAACAAAGAGATCACTATTGTCAAGATGGAAATTGGTGGTGCAATTAAAACAAAATTTCTGGAAGAGATGGTCCAATGAATATCTCAATGAACTCCAACAACGACACAAGTGGATAAGACAGAGAGATAACATCAAACTCGGCGACATGGTGATCATCAAGGAAGACAATGTTCCTGTTATGCAGTGGCCTCTTAGCCGGATAGTAGAAGTCTATAATGGACCAGATGGAGCAGTACGCGTTGCTGAGATTAAGACGGCAACGGGAGTTTATAAACGTGCAATACATCGGCTCGCTCCACTACCCAAAGACACAGATACTGGTGCAGAATCTAACGAAGAGGCGACTACAAGAAAGTGAAAGGACGAAATGAACGAGGGGCCATCAAGAGGAATAAAAACGGCATGGCAGTTCAGCCTCGTAACTTTATTGGCGATATTGCTAATGTTGCCAATAGTATTGTGCGAACCAATCAAGGTTGCAAAATTTTATCCAACTGAAGGTATTCATATTGAACACATCAGATCAAGCCAAATCATCGCTAGTAAGTGGAAACTGGTGATTTATTACGATCTCAGACCTTTGCTTACTGAAATCCAACGATTCCAGAATGGCGCCTTGGCTATGTATCACATGTGTGAAGAAATACAGCCAACAACAATATGCGATGAACTAGTCACACAGCTTCAACACACTAAGGCAGAGCTTTACTTGGATACAAATTTGTTAGCAATCCATCGTCAGAAAAGAGGTGCACTTAATTTGGTGGGAAATGTTGCTAATTCGCAGTTTGGAGTTTTGGACTCAGAACACGCCCGTCAGATGTCAGAAACAATAGCGGATATCAATGACAACGAACAAGAGTTGACAAGCATGATGAAGCAACAAATCTCAGTAATTGATTCAATCGTTAAATCGTCAAACGTGATCAAACCTCCGCTCAAATATCTTTCGATAGGTTTGAAAGAAGACTGACAGACATCAAAAAACAAATACTTCATAATGAATTGGAGGCACAGAAGGAAAAATACATTCCAGACGTAACTATCTATAGCTCTTCAACATTCCCTCATGATATCAAACGTTCAACGTATTCAAGCGGCACTCATAAATGCTCTTACAAATGTTCATCACGGACAGATCAGTCCTCAGTTGTTACCACCACAGCAGCTTAATGATGAAATCTTAAAAATCACAGCACATTTGTCACCAACAATGCATATATCAAGGCGACATCCTATCGATATACAAGTTGATGAAGGTTAAGGCAGCAATAACAGAGAAACACGCAATCTTTCAGATAACTGGGCCGCTAACCAGATTGAACCATTTTAACTTGTACCGATTAATACCAATTCCAACAAGAATAAATAACACTATGGTAGCAATAAAATCATCTACAACAATTCTGGCCCATCAACTTACATTGAGATCAGTATTTTCTTCCAGGATTGAAACTCTACAGTCTTGTTTCAGAATGGAAAACGAATTATATATTTGTGCCAACAATCAACCCATATACAACAGGGGATCAGAAATATGTGCCCGCGAGGTCAGTTTACTCAAAAATGATACCAGATCCCACTGTAAACTTGAGCATAGCGGAGATCATGTGTGGACACAAACCAATGAAAGAAATAAATGGATGTTCGTCTGGCAGCTCCAATACAAGTAGCAGCAGTATGTAATAACCAGGTTTCGCAAATATCACTGGAAGGGTCCGGATTTCTCGAGCTGACGGCAGGATGTGTACTAAAATATCAACTCTTAACTATACAAGCAACCAGATAGTATCATCATTTACAAGCATTTCCTACACTGCAGTTGGACACGGTGTCAATATAAACATAACAAAACCAGCATCACTTCCAGTCTTGGACCACACAAAGATTGATTATGAACCACAACTAAAGGAATTGTCAAGGCTGCAAGAAATTTTGGAAACACACGAAATCAGCGTCCTTCCAAACAAACTGGAAATCCATCCGTAGAGTAGCTCAATCAACGGCTTCGCAAGCAAACTCATCACTAGAGGAAATCCCACTGTCAGAGGCAACTCCAGACGCCCCACCACAATCAACGCCGCTGTGCTCTCGTAGCTTCTGCGTGGACTTGAAGACTTGATTGTTAAACATTCGTTCAACGCGGGGGAGAATGTTACTGTACATATATTTTAATTCGATATTTTGAAGTTTCATTTAATACTGCAATTTTGATTTCTGTTCAATTTATTCTTTGCGTTAATAATAACAGAAGTTCATTCACTAACAACAGTTTAAATTCGCTTGCACATTAAGCAGACACGATCGACACGTTTGTTTGTTGTTTTTAGTCTCATGATAATATGCTACTCTAGCATATATGTTGTGCAACGTGCATCGAACTACAGTATTGCTGATCATATGTATTATTTGTATTATATAGTTAACATGTAAGTTTTGCATAAAAACGCAAGCAATGATTTAATAAAGTCAGTTCGTTAGAACTCTAAAGAACAATTATTGAATTATTATATCTTCGTGGTTTTCTAGTTCAAGTACTAGAAGGTCAGTTTAAATTAACTTCAATTTTGTTTCGTCGTGAGTTTTCAGTTCAAGTACTGAAAATTCAAAACCTCAAATTCAGATTAAATTCTTGAAATATTTAATCATCGTGAATTCCCAGTTCAAGTACTGTAAATTCAAATCACAAATTCAAAACAAAATTTTGAATTAACAGTATTGTTGGTATGAATGTTGCAGAAACAGTTTGCTTTGTGGGAAACAGAATTGCTTCAGAGTAGTTGCACCAAGAAGCAATATCCCGGGAAAGTTTGCCATGGTCTATATTTGGGTTTCAGTTATTATTCAAATTGATCAATAAATGGAAACGTCTTATCAGCGCGAGAGTAAGTCGATTACTGATACATAGATTTAAATCTAAACATTTACAATTGCTAAAATTCACAAAAATATTTACATATTGGCTTTATTGTTTTTATTCAACTATGAATTTTTTTAAAATTAAATTTTAATTACAATTATTAGTATTATTATTATTTATCCTAAATTTTAATTAATACATGGAGGCAGCTGTTGCTAAATGAAAACGTCTTTTGACTCTGCGATTGCTTCATTCAGAAGGACTCAAGCAAGTACGAGTAGGTGCCTGCTTCAGTCCTTCTGATCATGAAATGTCTATCTTCAAGATAGGATTTCAGGATACAGTTATAGTTAGAAGGCCAAACTTGTTTCAGTTTGTAAAGTAATCCAGGGTGCCAGACTCTATCCAACACTCGGGTGATGTCCAGAAATGCGGCAGTAGAATACTTTTCACTTTCAAAAGCTTCTCTAATAACCTTGTCTACTCGATGTACCTGCTCCGTGGTCGCATGCTGGTTTCCAAACCCAAACTGACGGTTAAGTAGATAGGTTCTGGAAGAGATGGTCCATTGAATATCTCAGTGAACTCTAACAACGACACAAGTGGATAAGACAGAGAGATAACATCAAGCTCGGCGACATGGTTATGCAGTGGCTTCTTAGCCGGATAGTAGAAGTCTATAATGGACCAGATGGAGCAGTACGCGTTGCTGAGATTAAGACGGCAACGGGAGTTTATAAACGTGCAATACATCGGCTCGCTCCACTACCCAAAGACACAGATACTGGTGCAGAATCTAACGAAGAGGCGACTACAAGAAAGTGAAAGGACGAAATGAACGAGGGGCCATCAAGAGGAATAAAAACGGCATGGCAGTTCAGCCTCGTAACTTTATTGGCGATATTGCTAATGTTGCCAATAGTATTGTGCGAACCAATCAAGGTTGCAAAATTTTATCCAACTGAAGGTATTCATATTGAACACATCAGATCAAGCCAAATCATCGCTAGTAAGTGGAAACTGGTGATTTATTACGATCTCAGACCTTTGCTTACTGAAATCCAACGATTGCAGAATGACGCCTTGGCTATGTATCACATGTGTGAAGAAATGCAGCCAACAACAATATGCGATGAACTAGTCACACAGCTTCAACACACTAATGCAGAGCTTTACTTGGATACAAATTTGTTAGCAATCCATCGTCAGAAAAGAGGTGGGAAATGTTGCTAATTCGCTGTTTGGAGTTTTGGACTCAGAACACGCCCGTCAGATGTCAGAAACAATAGCGGCTATCAATGACAACGAACAAGAGTTGACAAGCATGATGAAGCAACAAATCTCAGTAATTGATTCAATCGTTAAATCGTCAAACGTGATTAAACCTCCGCTCAAATATCTTTCGATAGGTTTGAAAGAAGACTGACAGACATCAAAAAACAAATACTTCATAATGAATTGCAGGCACAGATGGAACATACATTCCAGACGTAACTATCTATAGCTCTTCAACATTCCCTCATGATATCAAACGTTCAACGTATTCAAGCGGCACTCATAAATGTTCTTACAAATGTTCATCACGGACAGATCAGTCCTCAGTTGTTACCACCACAGTTCATTCACTAACAACAGTTTAAATTCGCTTGCACATTAAGCATACACGATCGACACGTTTGTTTGTTGTTTTTAGTCTCATGATAATATGCTACTCTAGCATATATGTTGTGCAACGTGCATCGAACTACAGTATTGCTGATCATATGTATTATTTATATTATATAGTTAACATGTAAATTTTGCATAAAAACGCAAGCAATGATTTAATAAAGTCAGTGCGTTAGAACTCTAAAGAACAATTATTGAATTATTATATCTTCGTGGTTTTCTAGTTCAAGTACTAGAAGGTCAGTTTAAATTAACTTCAATTTTGTTTCGTCGTGAATTTTCAGTTCAAGTACTGTAAATTCAAATCACAAATTCAAAACAAAATTTTGAATTAACAGTATTGTTGGTATGAATGTTGCAGAAACAGTTTGCTTTGTGGGGAACAGAATGGCTCCAGAGTAGTTGCACCAAGAAGCAATATCCCGGGAAAGTTTGCCATGGTCTATATTTGGGTTTCAGTTATTATTCAAATTGATCAATAAATGGAAACGTCTTATCAGCGCGAGAGTAAGTCGATTACTGATACATAGATTTAAATCTAAACATTTACAATTGCTAAAATTCACAAAAATATTTACATATTGGCTTTATTGTTTTTATTCAACTATGAATTTTTTTAAAATTAAATTTTAATTACAATTATTAGTATTATTATTATTTATCCTAAATTTTAATTAATACATGGAGGCAGCTGTTGCTAAATGAAAACGTCTTTTGACTCTGCGATTGCTTCATTCAGAAGGACTGAAGAAAGTACGAGTAGGTGCCTGCTTCAGTCCTTCTGATCATGAAATGTCTATCTTCAAGATAGGATTTCAGGATATAGTAATAGTTAGAAGGCCAAACTTGTTTCAGTTTGTAAAGTAATCCAGGGTGCAAGACTTTATCCAACACTCGGGTGATGTCCAGAAATGCGGCAGTAGAATACTTTTTACTTTCAAAAGCTTCTCTAATAACCTTGTATACTCAATGTACCTGTTCCGTGGTCGCATGCTGTTTTCCAAACCCAAACTGACGGTTAAGTAGTAGGTGTTTTTCATCAAGAATGATCATTAGGCTTTTGAGGAACAGTCTTTCTAGCACCTTCGAGACAATAGGCAGTAAACGAGACACTATCGTGTACAATAAAATAAAACAATCTTTTTACCACTGGTTGCAGACCCCTGTCTAGCCAATGAACAGGTTGGGATCCCTCATTTTCGTTAAGTCGAAACGAACGAGTTAACGGTAAATGTATGCTGTAATTGAATATGCACACACCGAACCACGCACAGAAAGATCAGAAATCGTACTTGAATTGAATTGATAGACGGTTGTTTGTGCATTTAAATATGTACAAAACTGCACATACAAGCAGCACTTGAGTTACGCTAACAGAACTACGGCTGCAGAGAACGAAATTGCAAACAAGGCAGAGAATTACAGGGTGGCCCGAATAAGACCAGCTGATGTGAAACACTACTAACTTTTTTATTTTTTAACATAATTTATTTTTTCTTTTTGCAGAATATAACTGAACGCTTGGAAATTTAAAATGAATACGTACAGTCCACAACAACGCATTCTAAATATCAAATTTTATTATTCTTCTCAACGATCAATTGTTCTGACGCAGCGAAATTATGATGAAGCGCATTTCCATTTAAGTGGTTATGTGAATAAACAAAACTGTAGGTTGTGGGGCTCCGAAAATCCAAGGGCAATACATCAGCATCAGTCACTCCCAATCAGATACACTGTTTGGTGCGGTGTTATGGCCACAAAAATCATCGGCCCATATTTCTTTGAGAATGTGGATGAAACGCCAGAAACGGTCTCCGGGGCTTCTTACAGAACAATGATCGACAACTTTTTGCGGCCAATGGTGGGGCAACATCCTAATTTGTGGTTTCAACAAGATGGAGCCACTACGCATACTGCTAGGCAATCTATTGACATGCTGCGTGAAATTTTTGGTGAACGCATAATTACAAGAAATTCAGATTTCCCTTGGCCTCCTCGTTCACCAGATTTAACTGCGCCCGATTTTTTTTATGGGGATATTTAAAAGACAAAGTGTATGTTAACAAACCACAGATACTTGGACAGCTCAAGCAGAATATTCGAGACGAAATACGGCGCCTGCAACCAGAAACATTACGCCGTGTAATGCAAAATGCGCTAAAAAGAGCCAATGCCTGTATCGAGCAAAATGGTGCTCATTTGTCTAATGTCATATTTCACACATAGTCACGTTAAATTTCCATAAAATGTATTTAACATATTAAAATAAATCATTTAAAAAAACCCGTTATTACAAGAGTTACACGTGTTTAACATCACTAAGTCTCATTTGGGCCACCCTGTAGAAACAGTTATAAGCAATTGTTTGTGCAAATATACTTGCATATGGATGTAGTGGCACGAAGTATGCTACTCCTATAAATATATATACGAGTATACTGTTACCAATTTGTTTTCATGTACCATCATTAAAAGCATAGGTAGCGTAATTTTTTTAAAGTGGGGTCCCGAAAGTTCATTATAAGGAAGGGAGGCGTGTCCTTTATTTGATCGACCCAAATTCTTGTGCATGGTTATGTAGGGTCAATATATGTACTAATATATATCAATAGTGGCAAATTTTTGTGGTGTTTAATGTTAGTACCCGCAAACTTCTTGTGAAATTTCGTTGATGAATCTTAATAGGAACAATGATTTTTGGTTAAATGTGGGCGTGGTGGTAGTTGAAGATCCGCATTATTTGCACACATACTATTATGAACCCTATGCATATTTCTAATTTTTATTCCGATGGCATCAATACGAGCTTATGCTAACTAATTTTAATTTGAGGGAGTGTCCTCTCTCTGATCAACCTAGTATTTTGCAGTTAGCTTTATAATGTCCACATGTTGTCTCATAAAGTTTCGTCCATAAGTCTCTAATAAATCTTATGTTATGAATATTTGTTAATAGTGGGCGTGGCAAATAAGTTTGCATAGTGTTTACTAGGACCTACATCTGCTAAATTGCGTCACTGCTTCATCAATAGGATCGAAGTTCTAGTCATTTAGAAAAGGTGAAAAAGTTCTTTATATGGGAGGTAGGCGTGGTCTTTGTCCAAATCGGCCCATATAGCAGTCTGGTTCGCTATAGCCCATATAGCAATCTGTCTCTGTCCAGACTATACTTTTGCAAAATTTCATTCAAATAGCTCTAACGGTGTAGAAAAAATGTGGCCACAGACGGACAGACGGACGAACGAACAGACGGACGGGCAAAATTAAAATTGTTCAGAAAGTGATTCTGATTATATACGTATGTATAAGTCCATACCTACCACGCCTCTTTCTTGTAGTTGCAACCCCTCTCAAAAGTACAAATTTAGTTTTCTCTTTTTACCTTTTTAAATAAAGGGGATAAAAATCGTGTTCGCCTTGTTCGCCGTGTCGTTAGTTTTAACTATCGAAAGGTAAGAGAATTTTAAACTTTGATTCAATTTTCAATAACCAACTGCTGAACCATGAAGCAGGTAAGTACAGCAAAAAATTTAAAAAGCATAGTTATATTAATATTTTTATGTTTATCATTTTGTTTATAATGAATTTCTTATTTACCACCAGTTAGCGTTGTTTGTTGGGATAGTCCAGAACTGGAAGACTTGGAGCCGGGAGAAAATTATAAAAATAACTTCATAAAAAATTTGCTTGCATTTTTAAATTCAATTTGTGCAAAGGGGTGGGAAGGAGAATTAATAAATTCTTAAATTTGAATTTAATATTAAGGGTTATGCTTCTTTCTCTTTATTGTCTTCTAATGCTCATTGAGATTGTTGAATCGGTTTTGCTATTATCAAACATTTTGTTGTTTATTATTTTAAGCAAATTTTTAATGTGTTTACTTATCTAATTTATTATTAATTATAATTTTTATTTATTTTTTAATAAATAAATAAAAAAAAGTAATTGAAAATAAGTTTTTTAATCTGGAAGTTTTTATTCCTGTTTGTTGTTGTTGTTGCTGATTATTTCTTGTATGATGTTGCTGCTTTTCATTTAAAAAAAATTTTTTTTCAATCATTTTTTCACCTTTTTGATTGTTTCCGCGTTGTTGGCCGGTAGAAAATCCTTCGACTGAACCCTCCCCGTGGGTACCGGCTGGTAATAGGTTTACAAGGGCATCAATTGTCTGATGGTGCTGGATCTAGCGAAGGTCAGGATGTAGCGCTCAGTGTTTGATACTCCTTAATAGTACAGCATTAAGAAAAACATTTTCAATATAGTTCGAAGGTAAGAGCTGGATCAAGATGTCACGCGACCCATGCTGATGATCTGCCAGGCTATAGGCCATGTTAAATAGTCTATTCGTGAACGGAGCCCCGAATAAAAGGCGCCCTTCGGTGGTAATAGCTTAGCTCGGATATTGCGGATCTCTCTCCGAGTGGTCTTTATATACTCCGGAAAAAAGGTTGTCATGAAGAAAAATAAATCAAAAGAAAAAATTCCGCGGGACATCATCGCAATTCAATTAGCAAATCAAATGGAGCAAAGAATCCTTGATGAGCCAATGCTTAGTGGGGCAAGATCACCCACTAAACACAAATCAAATGCTGCTGAGGTCAATAAGGAGACCTTCATTTGCAACCAAAGCAGTGGTTGGAATCCCAATGAAAGTAGATGGGTGGAGCAGGAGTTCGGAAACTTTCTTCCGATGATGTGCCTTACACTACGGAAATACTGTTGACATTGGGAGTGAAACTGGGAGGCAAAGGTAGTAATCCATCCCGACCTACCAGTTCAGAGTCGTGGAGGGTCCAAGGCAGCAAGTAGCTACGCTAAGGTGGCATCCGTTGCAGCGGACTATCCGATCACCATGCTGACTAGCAAGGAGCTGACAAGTGTTGAGCAGATGCTGCTTGCAAAGTTGGTTGGAAAGTGGACCAAAGAAAGCTCCTTCGATGGTATCCACTTTAACCCTGGCTTTTTGAGCATTGATTGCTGTTCGACGGACTCGGTGGAATGGCTGAAAGGGGTCGTGACGCAGCTTTCATTGAAAGAGGGTGGCAGTTTGGTCGCCAGAGTGTGAGACAACATCCCACGAGCACACACAGTCTTCCTCTTCCTCCCTCGGTGTAGTGGACAAGAGATGGCAGTGTCACTTAATTTTCTCTCCAGCCAGAATATTAGGCTAAACATTAGAGAATACGGAGTTACAAGGACGAGGGCAACGGACAGTTGTTGTCCGTGGAAATAGATGATGGGTCCATGCAACTAATCACAAGTTCGGAGTATGCGTTGAACTAACGATTTGACAAGATCAACGTAGGTTGTACTAAACGTACTCAAGAAAAGCCAATGCCGAGGAAGTAGGGGAGACAAACATCCCACCTCTGTCAAAGGTAATTACGAGTGGTAGCCTTCTCCCAGGTGAGGCTGAACCGAATGTATCCCCGAAAATTTCATCCAGGAAGCCAGTGTTGAGATAGGGACTGAGCCCGCATACTGCCCTTCACTAGTACACAGTCTAGAGGATATCTGTATGGACGAGGAGGACAAATATGGAAATAACACTACCCCGTCACAACCTATTCATTATGCCAGAGCAGCCTCGGCTGTTCGGACGGTATTTGCAAACAACAACAACATGGGTCTGGCCCTCATTCAAGAGCCATGGTGTTACAAAGGTCAAATTAGGGGCCTTTCTAATAAGTTTACAAAGGTTATATATGATGCTATTGCTGACATTCCTCGCACCTGTATCCTGATTAGAAATGATATTAATTAATTTTGTGTTTCAAAATACATGTCACGAGATCTCACTTCTATCATTGTAAAGTATGAAGATCATTGGGCCTGTCGTGATGTAGTCGTTGCTTTCCGGGAGATATGAATGACATCCAGGAAGAAGTCGCTAAGCTGTCGAGGTGTTGCCAGAGGATGCCACTCTTGGTAGGTTGTGACTCCATCGCACACAATACCATCTGGGGTAGCAGTGACACCAATAAACGGGGTGAGTCAGTTCTAGAATTTTAATTATTACTTAATTTATATACGAGGGCTATTCGAAATGTTCTTAGCCTGACATATAGATGGCGGTATAAACAGCAAAAAGCTTTCTATAATGGAAACTTTCATCCGTCATATGAACACATGTTAAATTTCATTGAGATCTGACAACTCATTCGTACAGTAACACGTGTTCAAAAAAGACGCTTCAGTGATTTTTTTATAATGGAAAAATTAGAAATTCGTGGTGTGATTAAATATTTACATGAAAAAGGTTTATCGGGACAAGAAATTCATAATGATATGGTGAATGTGTTCCCTCATATGGAACAGTAAAATATTGGATTGCTGAATTTAAACGTGGTCGTACAAGCTGAACCCCGAAGTGGACGTCCAAAAACTGCAACAACACCAGAAATCATAGCTAAAGTTCAAGATATGGTATTAGACGATCGACGAGTGAAAGTGCGTGAAATAGGTAATGCCATAGGCATCTCAAATGATCGAGTACATTTTATTTTGCAACAAGAATTACATATGAAAAAGCTTTCTGCAAGATGGGTGCCTTTTGTTAACAGTTGACCAAAAACGTATTCGAATGAAAATTTCTCAAGCTTGCTTGGATCGTTTTAAGCGAAATAAAATGGATTTTAAGCGTCGTTTCATAACTGTGGATGAAACATGGATCCATCACTTCACACCAGAAACAAAAGAACAATCCAAACAATGGACTGAAGCTGGTGGAAGTGCACCAAAGAAGGCAAAAACAGTTCAATCGGCTGGTAAGGTCATGGCAACGGTTTTCTGGGATTTCAAAGGAATTTTATTAATCGACTATCTTCAAAAAGGTAAAACAATAAATTCTGAACATTATTAACCTTTTGGATCAATTCAATTTGAAAATTCGAGAAAAACGACCTGGTGTACAACAAAAAAATTATTTTTCATCAGGACAACGCACCATACCACAAGAGTGTATTAAACGAATTGAATTGAACGAATTAAAGTACGAATTACTTGACCACCCACCTTATTCTCCTGATTTAGCTCCCTCTGACTTCTACCTGTTCCCAAATCTAAAAAAATTCCTTGCTGGCAAACGTTTTACCTACAATGAAGATACAATGGCAGCTGTAAACGATTATTTTCAGGACCTTCCGGAAAATCATTTTAATCAAGGGGTAGAATTGTTAGAAAAACGTTGGACTAAGTGTATTGAAGTTTCAGGAGATTATGTTGAAAAATAAAATAATTTTAAAAATCTAGCTCTTGTTTTTCATTGGTAGGATTCGAACATTTCGAACTGCCCTCGTATATTCAATAAGGGGAACACACCCACTTTCAAAAATGTAATTAGGGAGGAAGTTCTTAATCTGACTTTCTGTGGACCAGAGCTAACTGATATTGTTAGCAATTGGAAAGTTTTGGACGAATCCTCTCTGTCGGACCACAGTATAATTGAGTTCGATATAGGAGGTATCGTCACAAAAACGGTCGTTTTTAGAAACCATAGGTATTAACTTGGAATTTTTGATGGTCATTATTCTCATCCTCAAACATCTAAAGAATATATAAAAATCCGATGGAGCTAGAGGAGGGGGTCAATGAGCTGAATGAAATTATTTCCGAATCCTATGTTTTATCTTGTCCTCTAAAAAAAAAAAAAAACAGCAGGAATATTCCTTGGTGGAACTCTAGTCTGTCTACTAGACGTACTAAGGTGCGTAAGCTATTCAATCTAGCTAAGCTTACGGGGGACTGGGAAGAATATAAAGAAGAGTTGACGATCTATAACAAACATATCAGACAAGCCAAAAGGACTAGCTTTAGATCCTTTTGTGAAAGTGTAGAATCAACTCCTGAATAAGCACGAACTCCATAGAACTCTTGCCAATAGCAAATTCGATTTAAAGCTGGTATTGAGATCTGAGGAAGGGACATTCACGGCGAATGAAGAGGACCGCACTTTCCTCTTGCTGGGTGTGCACTTTCCTTTGAGCTCGATGCAGATACCGCAAGACTCTGCTAAAAAATCTCTTACCAGAATACAAGCAATTATCTCGAGAGAATCAAATTACACCCAAAATATATGGGGTAACAATTCAGTTCAAGAATATAGTATCCTTAAATCTCACAAGGATTTTATACCACGAAAATTCAACTTTGCAAACGAATACAGTACAAAGATGAATTGCGAAAAAGAATGGAAAGGTCTAACTGAGACGTATAAAATTAGAGAAAACTCCCTCTTATGGACAGACGGTTCTAAGACAATGGGCGGCGGGAGTATTTGGCCTAGAACCAACTACTGGGAACCAATGGGTTCTTTCCAAACGGAGATTCACGATATTGAAAGATGTGCCCAGAACAACATTCACAGGAAATATCGGGGGAAAAACATCGTGATGTACATAACAGTTCTGCACATGTATCAAAAAAGGAAACTCCGACGGGCCTCTCAATGGTTTTGATATCAACATTACAGCAAATTTGAGAAAATGTGCGCCAGTATACAATGATGATGACCCAAATAAAGTGCGGAAATTTCAGCTATAGTGAGCGCACGAGTCGGTTAGAGAAAACCAAAATCGTATTAAGCAAGTAGCTAGAGAAGCCTACATCGAGGTAATAAACCCAGTAGTCTTTCATATGGGTGACCGCGAACTAAAGAAGAACCAGACTGGGAAGAATACATTTTTCCAGTGCGGTTAGGGACGTAGTATTTTAGACTGGGTCTTTTGCAAAAGTTCGGTATTTGATGTTTTTGCTTCTCCCCACAGCTGAATTCCATATGTCTAGAAGGGTACTATTATGGCTTTTTATAAGAGTACTTTGAAGTCAAGGCTTTGAATTTGAATTTAAAAGCCAGTTTAGACTTGCAGATTTTAGTTTGATGTGCGCTCTTTTCTTTTCAATATGTTTTCTCCAGGTAAGGCGTCTGTCGAGGTTAATGCCTAAATATTTCACTTCTGTCTCCTGTGGGATAGTTTTGTTGTTGAGTATGGTTGGAGGACACGTGTGTTTGTTGAGTGTAAATGTTATGTGTGTGCTTTTTAGTTCATTTACTGCGATGCGCCAGTTCAAAAGCCAATTTTCAACCACGTGTGAATGTTCGTAGAGATCACGCGATGCTATTTGACGGTGCTTGTGGCAAGATAAAATCGCAGTGTTATCGGCAAAAGTTGAGGTGAGCAGATATTTGTTTGTTGGTAAATCTGAGGTGTATAGTGTATCGGTCCAAGAACACTTCCTTGAGGTACTCCAGCCAATATATCCATTTTTGGTGAAAGGTAATCTTCACATTTGACTTGAAATCGCCTACCTTTTAAGTATGATTCCAGGATACTATGGATAGTTGAAGGCAGAAGTTTTCTAATTTTATAGACGATTCCTTCGTGCCACACTTTTTCAAAGGCTTGTGCGACATCGAGGAACACAGCAGAGCAGTATTGTTTCTCCTCGAACGCCTTTCTGATTTGGGACACTAGTCGGTGTACTTGTTCAATAGTGCCATGCTTTTTTCGAAAGCCAAACTGGTGGTTAGGTATTTCTTTATTCTGTACCAGATATGGGGTTAATTTTGATAGCAATAATTTTTCGATTATTTTCGAGACGACGGATAGCAGGCTTATTGGTCTGTATGCCGAGACTTTTGAGCCAATTTTGGGAATTATGATTACGTGGGACACTTTCCAAAGGAAAGTAACCTTGTCTAAGAATTGTGTTAAATAATATTGCTAAATTGATCGTGGCTGCCGCTTTCTTTTTATCTAAATAAGTTGAGATAAAATGCCACTCTTCTGTCGGCGTCAACCGTAGGTCCATATTTGGAATAATGTTGATAATGTTGGTATTTAAAAGTTGTTACTAGAAGGATTTGGTTGGAATGCAATTTTAAGATGTTGAGCAAAAGCTTGCCCCTTCTTCTCATTGCTTCTCGCCCATCTTCCGTCTATAAGTCTTATAGGCGAGTCCGATTCTGTAGGTTTATTCGTGTTTTTGACTGCTTTCCATAAGGAGTCGTTTGTGGATTCTAGGGGGTTCAGCTGCGAGATGTAAGCCTCAATACCTCTTTCAGTTTCGTCGCGCAATGCGTTTCGCAGTTTGATTTTGGCTGTCGTGAATTTTTGCTTTAGCGCTGGTAACCTGTGCTTTTGCCACAGTCGTCTGAGCCGTCTCTTTGCCGTTATAAGTCTTTCAATTTCGAAAGATGTTGAGCATATTGATTTGCGTGGGATTTGGCCGTTTGGGGGTGTAGCGCGGATTGCTGCTGATACCAGTGTGCAGTTGAATGATTGTACTGCGGAATCTAATTCAAAAGGTTAATTAGTGGCTTCTGTGTATTTTTTTAGGTGCATTGTAACTGAGGAATGATCTGAAATCAGCTCAAAGCATGATTCTGTAGACAGAATTTTTTTGTGGAGTCCTTTCGTTATTGCAAAATCTAGTAAGTCCGGGATCTTCCGTTGATCCGTAGGCCAGTAAGTGGGTTTACCAGATGACATATAGTCAATTTTGATACGCCGACTCGTCAAGGCGTAGTATAACTGTTTACCCTTAGGATTTTTAAGGCGTGAACCCCAATGCGTATGCTTAGCGTTGTAATCACCGGGGCGTAGGTTGCAATATGATTTAGTATGACCAAACTCCTGGCAGTTTGTGCATTGTACAGGGCCGTTGCGTTTGTGGGGCTCTTCAACTGAAATTCGGCGGTGCATAAGGTATCCCATATTATAGATTGGATGTACTTCATTTTTTGCAGCTTTCTTGATTCTGGTACAAGCTCCACTCGTAACATTGGTTGTGGGATATTATTCTTATTTTTTATGTTAAATATGGAATTTGGGTTGAAACCGGCTTCGATCAGTGCTTCTTTAGTGCAACTATATGGAAGTTCTGTTGCCGTATCAAGCTAGATAGTCTAGAGACCAGCATATTAGAGCTGCGTTTGCGCAGATAATTTGGGGGAGGTTTGACTTCTTTAAGTATTTCTGTACTTTCATTTTTTTTGTCTGAGCCTGCTACATTATCGGCAAGCAAGGCAAAGCGATTTGGCTAAGTACTGTGTTGGTGCGTTCTTTAAATTTTTTTGGTTTATAAATTTTTTTTGGGTTTTTTGTCATGTTTTTAAACGAACTTTCGCTTAATATTTATATAGTGATCCATGCCAGTATGTATTGCCGAACTATTCTGTTTTGCAGTTTGCTTAATGTTGTTGGTTAATGCTTTGTTGGTGGCTGTAGCGGTTAATGTGTTTGCTATGGAGAGAGCAGATAGTAATTAGCGCGTAGGCTCTGAATATCATCAGTTTTTGAGACTGTGCTGATTGCTTTACTATTTAGTGTATGCTGAGCTTTCATCACCAACCAAAGAACATACATACATCTTCTTTGACCAAACGTTCGGGCGACTGTTCAAGCATGAAATTGTCAGTATCGGTAGAGAGCATACGGATTTTTTTTGAATATTCTCGTCATAAACAATAAAAAAATAAATTTGCTCAAAATAATAAAAAAACAATTTCGATGAATTAAAATTATAGAATGAAATATAAAAAACATATTTACAATTAAGAAAAATGAACAATTTTTTACAAAAATCATAAAATTAAAATTGATGTAAAAGTAAAATTAAAAACAAAGGCAGTTTCTAAAGTAATTATGATTACAGAAAGTAATTTTTTTTATAATAAGTGAAAGTTCGGTAAGAAAGAAGTCCGTTATATATAGTTATGTATATTTTTGGGCAGAGGAGAATATCCTGATCCACCATTATGGAACATAAACCTAAAATGAGCGTATTCCACCGTCGAAGCCAGAGCGTGAGGTAAACTAACGTTCCTGAGAACGGTGACCAGTATATTGAAGGCAATATCAGCTGCAAAATGCAACCGAAAAGCGTACTCAAGAAGACGTTGAAGTAAAGGTAGAAGAAGGAGAAGTACAACAAAGAAACGAACGACAAAACGATGTGTAACACTGCGATGAAACAGACCAAACAGCAAAACTCTAAACGATCCTAAATACCTTTTTGCTGTATGTTAAGTGAAAATTTATTTTCGAGATAAAAGAGTGGAAGAGGTTCTAAGTCCCCATGAGCGATCTGACTGCTAATAAAATACTATGAGAAAATGAAGATGGTAACAGCAGAAAATTTAACAAGTCGGAGAAACAAAACTCATGGCGATCGTAAATAAAGTCTCACGCTGGATGACACCTTATTATAATTGTTATCTAAGCTATTATGACGTTACTGAGGATAATTATTATTATGTTAACAATGCTGATGATGGGATATTGATTGCATAGCTGACAAAATATACGAAAACTTCAACATTTGTGTTCTGGCGAAAGAATGCACTAAAGAGTCATCTAGTATGTTCATGCAGCAGTTGCATATCTGAAAAACGAGTTTAATGAAATTTATGGAAACAGCAGAGATCGCAAACAACTGATGAGTGATAAAAGGAAAGTCTGATGTACGAGCAAACTCCAAGGGATTTCAGGAAGGGCAGCTAGTTATGCTTCATAATCCGCAAAGGAAAAAGGGATTGTCGCCAAAACTGCAAACACACTGGGAAAGTCCTTATAAGGTGATAAAGCCGATCAACGATGTAGTATACCGTATCTAGTTGGCGAGAAATGTAAGGAAAAAAATGAAAGTCGTTCATCTGGGGAAGCTAGCTCCATATAAAAGTTGCAGTACTATCTTTGTTAGAGACAAACAAGATTAGGTGGGCAGCAGTGAAATATAAATGGTTGCATACTTTTAGGGTATACTCTACGTCTTTTTCAACCGCTACAAAATTGTTGTCGATACAGTTAAACAGTGATCGTAGCAGTGTGTACATCGTGATAGTAACAGGGAAAAGTGCTTAAGTAAATAAGTGTAGTGCGAAATCGTATAAAGTTTTTGGGAATAGCAATAATCACATAACGCTTATTGTTCTAATTTAACCAAGTGACTGCTTCATTATTATACAATCCAGCGGTACGAATCCCAGTATTGAGAGTGGTATAAATTGTCAGGAGGACAATTGTATATGTATATAAACAAATTTACGATGTGCTACTGGAATAAAAGAAGTTAAACTGTGCACGACTCTGTTTAAGTTGGATGGCCAAAAGAGGCCTGACAAGGCAGCCAGTGCCCTTGTACCGCCCGAGGACAGTACCTGATTTAAAAAACATTTTAATATTGCCTTATTATATAAAAGATTTGCAAGTCTTTGATGGTAACCATGTGCAATGTATGACTTGGATGCAATGTATGTGTGGACACTATCCTAAAATTCTTTGAAATAATCAAATGGAAATTTATCAATCGTGCATTACTGTAACATACTTGGCAAAAAATCTGATATAGTGCAGACGCCGCACTGGTATTCCATAATATTTTCTACTACGAACAAGATTTCTTTCCCTTGTTCATCAGTATCAGCTTATTCTTAACTCTTAGCATTTATAATCGCAATACATCGAATGCTAAAAAAGTGAAAATAAATCAGTGTACGCGATATGAACCGAATACAGCCATGCCACCTTGAAAATGCACACGATATCCTACATATAGACCGAATTTACCACAACACTCCCACAATATTATTGGTTTGGCGGGAAACGAATTTATACCAATTGTCGCTAAACCTGACCAAAGAACTGATGTAGAGAGGTCCATCTATTCAGGTCAGGTACATTATATTAAGAGACCTGGAGCTAATAACCCTTTCAAAACTAGAGATGCATCCGAAACCTCAAAGGCTGCACTATAAAATGAGGACCGAGAATACGTGGTGAAGAACCATATCCTGCTGGTGGCCTTGCTTTTACTAAAAATGGAGTATCTAGAGAGGAAAACTCAATAAAGCCTGGAATACCCAGTGCTCCTATCCTTACCATTGGGACGAATTACCCTACAATAGTGTGTTTTTGAACCTCTGCTATTGGACGTCAGTTTTTTGTATTTAGCATTCTCAGGGTATGTAGCTCTACCCTGAGTGATCATTTGCCTCCATTATTCGTGTAATTCAAAATGACCTATAAACAACAAAAACAAACCAATAAAAAAAGCAAAACAAAACCTTTCGCACATCGTGCGTGTTCGTTTATAACCCCTTGGTAGTGTGGCAGTGTTGACAGGCCACCGTGGTAAGAGTGTGTCTAGTATAATAAATAGCAAAACGGCACCTAAAAGTAATGTATCGACCAGCAAGCGTCAAACAAGCCCCAAATCGGCCGAAGTTGGCAGTCTAGCTAAAATAATCAGTAGTTCCGAAAAAGATCAGTCGAGATAAATATGCTCTCCATACTAACGGGTATCCGAAGAAAACTTGGTCATGCAAAATAAGCTCCAAACCACAACCAATTTACTTGAGAAAAAAATGCTAATCAATTGGATGACAAACTTGATAAAGCTGGAAACAAAGATTTACATTCACTACGTCTAATTTAACGGAATATCTATTAAAGTAACATCCATGAATGTTAAGAAGAAAACTTCAAAAAGATACATGACGAACTTCAAAAAGCGAAGAAAATCTTCTACTCGTACCAGTTAAAATGAAGCAAAGGTTTCACTGTCGCATTAAGGGGATTAGAAACCACATATAATCCAGACGAAATGAATCAAGCAAATCAAATTCAAAAATACAGTAAAATTTGAGACATTTGATCTTGGATGAGAGTGAGAGTCACTGTCCGTAAGCCTTGGAAGTTTGAGCAAAGCAACTGCTCTGTTTTATCGGAATTAAGCCCCAAGCCACAACTATTACGGAAAAGCTTTTCCATGATGTACTCACCATTGTTGAACAAAAAAAACCTCTAGAAACGCATCTCAATAATCTAAAACCCAATAATGCAGTATGGATAGAAGCGAAGATGGAAAGGATAATCTTTTTGTGGCACACCTAAAGAACGTCTTCCAGCATAGCCCTGAAACTATCACAGCCCCCACAAGCTTCTTAAGAATAAAATACTTTGTGACGTAATTTTACAGCAAATAGAAGCAATATTTTCACTATCTACTCAACAGTTCTGTCAACAGAAAAGTTGTTGTTAAAAAAGGCGATATAATATCAGAAGCCTATAATTTTAAAGTTATTGTACCCCAAGAAAGAGTGCCGCGACCACTCATATATTATACAGGGTGGCCCAAATGAGACCTAGTGATGTTAAACACGTGTAACTCTTGTAATAACGGGTTTTTTTTAAATGATTTATTTTAATATGTTAAATACATTTTATGGAAATTTAACGTGACTATGTGTGAAATATGACATTAGACAAATGAGCACCATTTTGCTCGATACAGGCATTGGCTCTTTTTAGCGCATTTTGCATTACACGGCGTAATGTTTCTGGTTGCAGGCGCCGTATTTCGTCTCGAATATTCTGCTTGAGCTGTCCAAGTATCTGTGGTTTGTTAACATACACTTTGTCTTTTAAATATCCCCATAAAAAAAAATCGGGCGCAGTTAAATCTGGTGAACGAGGAGGCCAAGGGAAATCTGAATTTCTTGTAATTATGCGTTCACCAAAAACTTCACGCAGCATGCCAATAGATTGCCTAGCAGTATGCGTAGTGGCTCCATCTTGTTGAAACCACAAATTAGGATGTTGCTCCACCATTGGCCGCAAAAAGTTGTCGATCATTGTTCTGTAAGAAGCCCGGAGACCGTTTCTGGCGTTTCATCCTCATTCTCAAAGAAATATGGGCCGATGATTTTTGTGGCCATAACACCGCACCAAACAGTGCATCTGATTGGGTGTGACTGATGCTGATGTATTGCCCTTAGATTTTCGGAGCCCCACAACCTACAGTTTTGTTTATTCACATAACCACTTAAATGGAACTGCGCTTCATCCGTCCACGGCGATAATTTCGCTGTGTCAGAACAATTGATCGTTGAGAAGAATAATAAAATTCGATAATTTTAATGCGTTGTTGTGGACTGTACGTATTCATTTTAAATTTCCAAGAGTTCAGTTATAATCTGCAAAAAGAAAAAATAAATTATGTTAAAAAATAAAAAAGTTATTTGTGTTTCACATCAGCTGGTCTTATTTGGGCCACCCTGTATATCCACTTAATACGTGCACGTTTGATGATACAGCATACAAGTTTCAGTTTTTATACAAATCATGAAGCGGTTTCAAAAAAGTTACAGGACCAGCTCGTCATACAACACTGGATGCAGTGCTGGCGGGTTAAGGTAAACCAAACAAAATATTCACACATCATATTATCGCTGGGAAATTATACATCTCTGCCCGTCAAATGCATTGGGTGAAACATACCTTAAGCCAACGATGCACGATATTTGGGAACCCCTCACTCCTAGCCGAAAAATATTAAGGGAAAGTGTAAGCAGATTATGCTCTAGTTAAATTTTTAAGATAATTAATGGCTCTTCATGGTATATAAGGAATAAACCTCTACATATAAATCTGACATCCCAACAGTAGAAGAAGATATCACCCGGCATTCTAAAAATTACCTGATAAAACTTGACCATCATCCAAATGACTTTGGTAATTGCCTACTGCTCGAAGTTCGAGATGTTTAAAAAGGAAATATATCATAGATTTAGCTCTCTGCTCTCTGCGTAACTTTCAATTTCACTTCCTTAATTTTAAAGACGTCCACGCAAAAAAATATATATACGAGTATATCTAAGGGAACACCAAAATATTAGTTTTTAGCTTACACTTTTCTTGTTGTTAGTCTCTAATGAAGAAAGATCCTACAAAAAAAGAAATGTCCAAACCACAAACAACAAAGTTAGTTCATATATCATCAGACCCTGTGGAGGGAAGATAATACTACGAGTTGAATATCTATATATAATTAGCAGATAGGATGTTATGTAATATAGTTGTAATTAGATGGGTATAGTTAATGTTGCAATGAAAATTGTATTTATTCTTCAAAGTTGCTTCACATAGAGTAGATCATACATATTACAGAAGAATAGAAAAATGAGTTCAGTTATAAACTTATAATTTTTTTTTGTTTTAATTTCGTTTTATGTCTCAGATAACGCCATACCTATGAACTTAGCTGATCTTGGAGAAAATAAAGAAAATTTGGAATTTTCTCTTCAATTACCTAATAATGTGATACGGTAAAACTAGACTTACTTAAACCACTAAGAGATGATACTCCATCAACAATAACAACAACAAATAAATATTATACTCCGGAAGAACCCATAGAAGTATTTAGAAAAGGGCTAATAAAGAAAGAAAAAACAATAGCCGATATAATTCAAAGTGATAAATCTTATTTCAGACACTTTAAATTGGAATATGCAGATGAAGATATGTTATACATTCGCTGTACATATAACAGCAACAATGCTATACGTAAAGTAAGTGTCGATTGTTATGGATATCATGAATATGAAACTGAACGAACTTGAAGTAATGCTGAAATATAATAAAGATCTATGAAATAAATCTAATATTGAAATAATTAAAGCCAGAAAGTATAAACATTTTTAAAGATGGATATTTCTGAAATTTAAAAGATTGAAAAAAATAATATATTCATTCTCTGTACATATAATATATTTTCATTTTCATTATAAAAATAGGAATCGTCCAGATTCTGTTACAATAAAAATCTGCCATTTTCATAGCTTTTCATTTATCCGTCTTTCCATTGGTGTCACTCATTTTAGATAAGAAACATCCACCTTTATTAAATTCATCAACACAATCATGTGTTGTTGATGAAAAGTTTGCTGGTAAATATTCTCTCCGTGTGTCTCCACCCAGACTCTCCACCATACTTTATTTGTAGCCTTTCCTTATACACAACTGAGTAGTTAGTATTCAGCTTCAAAACGTTTTTTAGTTGAATTCTTGCACTGCATCCATGTTTACGCTATACTACTGTATATATTAAAGATTTCGTACACAAAAACATCAGAATCGGGTTAGACCAATTTCGAAATACCCTGTGCGTGCGAGTTAAACAATGGAGATGTTTTATTCATAAATCATCCTTAGTCTTAGTATTCGTACTATTGTATTAGTAGTCTGTAGTCGCGAATCATCATTCACAGCATAGATAAGATATTTTTTTAAGTGGGGTTGCCAAAGTTTATTATAAGGGAGGCGTGTCCTCTGTCTGATCGAACCCATTTCTTATGCATGGCATTGTAGAGTCCATATAGATACGTAATAATAGAAAAATTCGCCTAATAATATTTTATGTATAATAATATATACTACGAACAATTTGTATTCATATTTCATCATTAGAAGCATAGTTAGGGTAGTTTTAAGTGGGGTCCCCAAAGTTTATTATATTGGAGGGAGGCATGCCCCTTATCTGAATGACCCCATTTCCTGTGTATGGATTTGTAGAGTAAATATAGAATTCCCGTAAAATTTTTTCCGAAAATATTTTAAAGGTCGCAAGTTATAAAATGTGTCAGCAGGGGGCGTGACTGGAAAAGTAACCTCCCATTTTTTCTTTGGTGTTCAATGTTAGTTCCCTCAACCTTCTTTGAATTTCGTTGATGTATCTTGTATGGGATACCTTCGTGAAAAGCAGTCACCTTGTCGGGGCACGAAGGCTTAAATGCTAACCCATTGTGGCTAACCCATTAAGGGCTAACCCATTGCGTCATTGCAATCCGCCATCCTAAGATGGCGGAGTTTCGGCTCATATGGGATTACCGTAGCCGGACTGACTACTGCGGAGTAATCCGACTAAGAACTGTCTCCCTTCTAATCCAGGGTGTTCTTGGGATCGTGCCCATTGGATGTTGTTTTGCAGCCAGGAGGTCAATTAGGCTGCATCCTAATGCAGCTGCCCTTCCTGACACCAGGCCGTCCCAGGTAGTAACAGTGGCCTTGCTGTGGTACGGGGCGCTGCCACAGTTGCCCAAGCCTGCGCAATTGAGCGGGTGGCTGTAAGAACCAGTATGAATAAAAACTTAATAAAAAAAACCGACGTACGGTCTCAAAACGCTAATTCGGATGGGTATCCAAAATGCTACGCAAACTATGCAGTGGTTATTGTAGCTACGGACGACGAGCCTGGCACAAGCAAAGCCACGTGCTGCGTTAGTGTTGCTAACTAGAGAATCAAAAGGTTTTATAAGGAAAAACGGTGGAACGCTTGTCGCGGATCCCAGAGAAGGAGAAGAGGGTGAAGCAGAAGGCTTCCCTCGAGTGGGCGACGAACGTCGTGAAGGAGTCTCATGCTCCAACACAACAGGGTACAAAGAGAAGAGACAAAAGAATTTAAAAAGCGTGGTACTGTCACCACGAAGTCCTTTAGCGAAGCGCTGAAAGAGGAAGACTGTGTGTGGTCGTGGGATGTTGTCTCACACTCTGGCGACCAAACTGCCACCCTCTTTCAATGAAAGCTGCGTCACGACCCCTTTCAGCCATTCCACCGAGTCCGTCGAACAGCAATCAATGCTCAAAAAGCCAGGGTTAAAGTGGATACCATCGAAGGAGCTTTCTTTGGTCCACTCTCCAACCAACTTTGCAAGCAGCATCTGCTCAACACTTGTCAGCTCCTTGCTAGTCAGCATGGTGATCGGATAGTCCGCTGCAACGGATGCCACCTTAGCGTAGCTACTTGCTGCCTTGGACCCTCCACGACTCTGAACTGGTAGGTCGGGATGGATTACTACCTTTGCCTCCCAGTTTCACTCCCAATGTCAACAGTATTTCCGTAGTGTAAGGCACATCATCGGAAGAAAGTTTCCGAACTCCTGCTCCACCCATCTACTTTCATTGGGATTCCAACCACTGCTTTGGTTGCAAATGAAGGTCTCCTTATTGACCTCAGCAGCATTTGATTTGTGCTTAGTGGGTGATCTTGCCCCACTAAGCATTGGCTCATCAAGGATTCTTTGCTCCATTTGATTTGCTAATTGAATTGCGATGATGTCCCGCGGAATTTTTTCTTTTGATTTATTTTTCTTCATGACAACCTTTTTTCCGGAGTATATAAAGACCACTCGGACAGAGATCCGCAATATCCGAGCTAAGCTATTACCACCGAAGGGCGCCTTTTATTCGGGGCTCCGTTCACGAATAGACTATTTAACATGGCCTATAGCCTGGCAGATCATCAGCATGGGTCGCGTGACATCTTGATCCAGCTCTTACCTTCGAACTATATTGAAAATGTTTTTCTTAATGCTGTACTATTAAGGAGTATCAAACACTGAGCGCTACATCCTGACCTTCGCTAGATCCAGCACCATCAGACAATTGATGCCCTTGTAAACCTATTACCAGCCGGTACCCACGGGGAGGGTTCAGTCGAAGGATTTTCTACCGGCCAACAACGCGGAAACAATCAAAAAGGTGAAAAAATGATTGAAAAAAATTTTTTTTTTAATGAAAAGCAGCAACATCATACAAGACATAATCAGCAACAACAACAACAAACAGGAATAAAAACTTCCAGATTAAAAAACTTATTTTCAATTACTTATTTTTATTTATTTATTAAAAATAAATAAAAATTATAATTAATAATAAATTAGATAAGTAAACACATTAAAAATCTGCTTAAAATAATAAACAACAAAATGTTTGATAATAGCAAAACCGATTCAACAATCTCAATGACTACAGCAAAACCCAATTAGCATTAGAAGACAATAAAGAGAAAGAAGCATAACCCTTAATATTAAATTCAAATTTAAGAATTTATTAATTCTCCTTCCCACCCCTTTGTACAAATTGAATTTAAAAATGCAAGCAAATTTTTTATGAAGTTATTTTTATAATTTTCTCCCGGCTCCAAGTCTTCCAGTTCTGGACTATCCCAACAAACAACGCTAACTGGTGGTAAATAGGAAATTCATTATAAACAAAATGATAAACATAAAAATATTAATATAACTATCCTTTTTAAATTTTTTGCTGTACTTACCAGCTTCATGGTTCAGCAGTTGGTTATTGAAAATTGAATCAAAGTTTAAAATTCTCATACCTTTCGATAGTTAAAACTAACGACACGGCGAACAAGGCGAACACGATTTTTATCCCCTTTATTTAAAAAGGTAAAAAGAGAAAACTAAATTTGTACTTTTGAGAGGGGTTGCAACTACATGAAAGAGGCGTGGTAGGTATGGACTTATACATACGTATATAATCAGAATCACTTTCTGAACAATTTTAATTTTGTCCGTCCGTCTGTTCGTTCGTCCGTCTGTCCGTCTGTGGCCACATTTTTTCCACACCGTTAGAGCTATTTTAATGAAATTTTGCAAAAGTATCGTCTGGACAGAGATAGATTGCTATATGGGCTATAGCGAACCAGATTGCTATATGGGCCGATTTGGACAAAGACCACGCCTACCTCCCATATAAAGAACTTTTTCACCTTTTCTAAATGACTAGAACTTCGATCCTATTGATGAAGCAGTGACGCAATTTAGCAGATGTAGGTCCTAGTAAACACTATGCAAACTTATTTGCCACGCCCACTATTAACAAATATTCATAACATAAGATTTATTAGAGACTTATGGACGAAACTTTATGAGACAACATGTGGACATTATAAAGCTAACTGCAAAATACTAGGTTGATCAGAGAGAGGACACTCCCTCAAATTAAAATTAGTTAACATAAGCTCGTATTGATGCCATCGGAATAAAAATTAGAAATATGCATAGGGTTCATAATAGTATGTGTGCAAATAATGCGGATCTTCAACTACCACCACGCCCACATTTAACCAAAAATCATTGTTCCTGTTAAGATTCATCAACGAAATTTCACAAGAAGTTTGCGGGTACTAACATTAAACACCACAAAAATTTGCCACTATTGATATATATTAGTACATATATTGACCCTACATAACCATGCACAAGAATTTGGGTCGATCAAATAAAGGACACGCCTCCCTTCCTTATAATGAACTTTCGGGACCCCACTTTAAAAAAATTACGCTACCTATGCTTTTAATGATGGTACATGAAAACAAATTGGTAACAGTATACTCGTATATATATTTATAGGAGTAGCATACTTCGTGCCACTTCATACATATGCAAGTCTATTTGCACAAACAATTGCTTATAACTGTTTCTAATTCTCTGCCTTGTTTGCAATTTCGTTCTCTGCAGCCGTAGCTCTGTCAGCGTAACTCAAGTGCAGCTTGTATGTGCGAAACTCAAGTGCTGCTTTTGTACATATTTAAATGCACAAACAACCGTCTATCAATTAAATTCAAGTACGATTTCTGATCTTTCTGTGCGTGGTTCGGTGTGTGCATATTCAATTACAGCATACATTTACCGTTAACTCGTTCGTTTCGACTTAACGAAAATTAGGGATCCCAACCTGTTTATTGGCTAGACAGGGGTCTGCAACCAGTGGTAAAAAGATTGTTTTACTTTATTGTACACGATAGTGTCTCGTTTACTGCCCATTGTCTCGAAGGTGCTAGAAAGACTGTTCCTCAAAAGCCTAATGATCATTCTTGATGAAAAACACCTACTACTTAACCGTCAGTTTGGGTTTGGAAAACAGCATGCGACCACGGAACAGGTACATCGAGTATACAAGGTTATTAGAGAAGCTTTTGAAAGTAAAAAGTATTCTACTGCCGCATTTCTGGACATCACCCGAGTGTTGGATAAAGTCTGGCACCCTGGATTACTTTACAAACTGAAACAAGTTTGGCCTTCTAACTATTACTATATCCTGAAATCTTATCTTGAAGATAGACATTTCATGATCAGAAGGACTGAAGCAGGCACCTACTCGTACTTGCTTCAGTCCTTCTGAATGAAGCAATCGCAGAGTCAAAAGACGTTTTCATTCAGCAACAGCTGCCTCCATGTATTAATTAAAATTTAGGATAAATAATAATAATACTAATAATTGTAATTAAAATTTAATTTTAAAAAAATTCATAGTTGAATAAAAACAATAAAGCCAATATGTAAATATTTTTGTGAATTTTAGCAATTGTAAATGTTTAGATTTAAATCTATGTATCAGTAATCGACTTACTCTCGCGCTGATAAGACGTTTCCATTTATTGATCAATTTGAATAATAACTGAAACCCAAATATAGACCATGGCAAACTTTCCCGGGATATTGCTTCTTGGTGCAACTACTCTGGAGCCATTCTGTTCCCCACAAAGCAAACTGTTTCTGCAACATTCATACCAACAATACTGTTAATTTTGTTTTAATTGCACCACCAATTTCCATCTTGACAATAGTGATCTCTTTGTTGAGTCTGCTTTGCTATTTACTTAGTGCTTCTCCTAAGAGGAGGTGACCTGGCGTTAGTGCTGTTAATTAATCGAAGGATCCGATGAGAGTGGCGTTAGTGTGCCGGGAATTTAATATGGCTTCTATTTCCACAATTATAGTTTCAAATTCTTCATAAGTCAATGAAGCAGATGCGACACTTCTTAGTAGAAGATGTTTAGCAGATTTAACTGCTGCTTCCCACAGTCCTCCGAAATGAGGGGATCTGGGAGGAATGAAATGGAACTGTATTCTTTTTTCACTGCATGTTTTTCCAATTTTGTCCTGAGCGCTTGATGAATGGAGTGTTGATGATAACTCTATCAATTGATTTCTTGCTCCGACGAAGTTGGTAGCGTTATCACTATATAGGTTTTGACAGCGACCTCTTCGATTTATGAATCTTTTGAGGGCTCCTATAAGCGCTTCTGTTGACCGATCCGTTACCAACTCCAGATGAACAGCTTTAGAGGCAAAGCAACAGAATAAAGCTAAGTACGCTTTGATTGGCTTCTTTCCGCAGACCTTATAATGCACCCACAAAGATCCAGCGTAGTCAACACCAGTGTTAATGAATGGTCGAGCTGGTGTCACTCTTGTAGCTAGCAGGTGCCTCATCATTTGTTGTGCCAATTGAGGGCGAGGTTTATTGCATCGGATACAATGCTGAACAGTTGATCGAGCTGTTGTTTTTCCCTTTATTGGCCAAAATCGTTGCCTTAAGGTTCCCAGCAAGGCTTGAGGACCACAGTGCTTCTTCTCCTCATGCACTTTAATGAAGAGTAACTTGAGCAGCGGGTCGTTATAGGGTAGCAACATTTGGTGTTTAGCATCGAATGGTAGTGCAGCAGCTTCTGATCGTCCCCCCATTCGAAGAATGTTCATGTCATCTAAAAATGGTGATAAGCTGCTGATGGCAGTGCTAATTTTGATTTCACTGTCTTGCTTCAGATTTTGGATTTCATCTTTGAAGTCACTAGCCTGAATAGTCTTGACGATGGCTGCTAATGCATGATCCTGTTCGACTGTTGTTAAAGTAATGATTTTTACTCTAAAATTCCGTTTGTTCTTGGTGTTATTTATAAATCGTAAGACATATCCAATGATCCTTTGAAGTGTGACAAACGAGTTGCGATGGTTTATTTGATAAATCCATTCTCCATTTACTTGCATTGTGTTGTCTGACCCAGTGAGCAATGAAAGGCTGTTTTTCTTTTCTTTTTGATGTCAGAAGGAATTTGCAGCTGTTTTAACCATACTGGGGGCCATAGATCATGCCTGGCGTTCAGAAACATTGGTCCTTGAAACCAGACTGCACTGTCAGCCAATGTCTTTGCTGAGTAAATCCACTAGATTTTCCTTTGAACTGACATTTCGCCGTTGCTCGGGTAGAGCTAACATTTGAAATTTTGCTACTCTATTTGCCACAAAAGTTTTGTATGCTGATGATTGCGCATTTATCCAATGAAGCACAACCTCTGAATCGGTCCAAAAGAAGATTGGTTTATCCTCTATCTGACAATCTGTTTTTACATGAGCTGCGAGTTGGGCACCTACTAATGCGGCACAAAGTTCTAATCGAGACATAGTTTGTGTTTTTAGTGGTGCAACATGGGTTTTGGCGCACTTCTTGGTCACCTTGTTGAATATTTGTTAATAGTTGGGGATGATTTGCACACCATATGCGCAAATTAAATCCATGTGTGCATAGCATTTGTATCAGCTGTCATTGCATTTCTATGGATGTAGCCAGACTATCTGATCCTTCAAATCCATCATCTACATAAAAATTATCATGTAACATATTTGCTACCAAACGATGACTAATCATGTTGTCGTTAGCGATTTGTTGCAGACATTTGGTCGCTAGGTACGCCCGTGTTCCATATGTAACGGTGTTTAGTTGATAGTACCCAATGTTTGCTTTTGGATCCTCTCTCCATACGATGACTTGATAACTTCGATCTTCTGGATGTATCATAGTAGCAGATTTTCTTTCAAGGCCACCAACATCAAACATAAATTCAGTAACTGCTCACAGTAGTGATAGCTCTTCCGAAAATTTAATACTCTCTGTTGAAACACCGATCAATGTCTTTAAAAACCAAATGTTCATTTCAGAATATTACAATAGTTCATACGAATTTCGAATAGTCTTCCCTACTTATCACAGACATTTAATAGTCGAGAAAAAGTACTCCGAAGAAACACTAAAATCAGTCCTAAAAAAATATTTAAATCCATCAGTAATTAATGGTATTAAAACAAAAGAGCCTTTAATGTTAAAAATTCAGTCAATCTATCCTTCACACTTTGTAATTACAAGATTCGCTTCACACAAATAGTAGTAGAAGATATTATTAATACAGAGGAACAAGATAGAATAATAATCGAAGAACATAATCGTGCGCATAGAAATGAAAAGGAAAATAGATTGCAGATTTTAGGAAAATATTACTTTCCTGCAATGACAAAGCAAATTAAAAAAATTACAAAAATATGTAAAACGTGTAAGGAAAATAAATATGATCGACATCCAAGTAATCCAAAAATAGGCACCACACCTTTACCAGGATACCCAGGTCATACTATCCATATAGACATATTTTCGACAGACAAACATAAAGTACTAACTTCTATTGATAAATTTTCAAAATTAGCTGTTGTAAAGAAAATAGACGGGAAAGGTATAGAACACATAAAGAAACCTTTAAGAGAAATAATACTCTATTTCGGTGTGCCGAAAACCATAGTTTGCGGTAATGAGAAAACATTCAATTCACACCCAATAAAATTCATGTTTGAAAATGAATTCAATATTGAAATATTTACTGCTTCACCCTATAGAAGCGAGGTGGATGGACAAATAGAAAGGTTTCATTCAACGTTATCGGAAATAATGAGATGTTTGAGACAGGAAGACCCTGACAAAAACTTTGACGGACTTATAGAATGGTCTGTCAACGAATACAATCACTCTATTCATTCTGTCACTGGAAAAAAACCAGTCGATTTATTTTTTGGCAGACCCACTTCATCTAATCCCGATGATAGAGAAGAGATTAGAAGGAAAAATTTAGAAAAACTAAAAGCAAATCAAGAACAGGACCTACAGTACCATAACAAAAATAGACAAGAAACAATAAATTATAAGACAGGAGACACAATTTTTGTCAAACAGAATAAAAGACTAGGAACAAAACTTTCCAAAAGATATAAAGAAGACATAGTTAAAGAAAACAGGCGCCGTGAGAACTGAATCAGGGAAAATAATTTACAAAAACCGCATAAGAAATTAATTAAACTACATTTGTTTTTTTAGATCATTCCTTTCCCTAACCACTAACCTTCTTTGCTATGGTTAGGTTGAAGTACTAGATTACTCTCAATCCGAAATCGTTACCATCGAGGATGGCATCGGGAAAATTCAAAGAGGAACATACAGGAATCTTCATATAATTAATCTCACCGAGTACTCCCCCATCATAAAGGACATAGGAAATAACTTCATCAAAAACATCCCACCATCCCATCCATTACATCCATTCATAGCAGAAGAAATTAATAATGTTAACATCACCATTAACAATATCATACTGAAAAATAGGGAAAAACGTTCACTGAATTTTATAGGATCAACGTGGAAATGGGTAGCTGGCAGCCCTGACCATGATGACCTTGTAGCTATCAATGGTTCGAAGAAGTAGTAGAAAATAATAATCAGCAATTGATAATCAATAAGAGAATTAATAATATCACTCAGGTCAGTAATTCAATATTGAAAACACTTCATAATAGCCATGAATTCCAAACCTCACTTCTACTACAGTATAAGTTTAAAATCGACATAATGAAGGAAGAAATAGAGAACATTAATAGAACAATTCATCATACTAAACCTAACATAATTAATAGTTTCATAATATCATACCAAGAGGCTCACAAGATAAATAATATCTTTATAGCAGAAAATATGCCATTTGCTTCCTTAGAAGAATCATTAAACTTTGCCAATATTCAAATTGCTCAAAAACAAAGCATACGAGTATTAATATACGTGATAAAAATACCTAAAACGGGAACTGAAATTTGTAATTGTATGGTAATGAAACCTTTAAGTAAAAATAACACAATTTTTAAAATAAAATACGAAAAAATTTTCAAATGCAATGAAAAATACTACGGTATGGAAAATGATTGTAAACTAATAAATGATATAAAAATATGTAAACAAGACCAAATTGTTGATTTAGAAAATGAAAATTGTATTATAAACTTATTAGAAAACAAACCATATAATTGTATTGTAACAAACACAGAACATGTTTAGAAAATTGAAGAATTAAAAAATGGCTTAGGATTGTTGAATAATCTTAAAGGAAATTTAACTATAAACAATCTTAATAATAACACAAGAAATTTAAATGGATCATATTTAATAAAATTCTTCAACGAAACTCTAAATATTAATAACTTAAGTTTTTCAGCTTTTGAGTCACACAGCTTGAGACCACTGCCTGCATTTATACGGCATTCGAATTCTCGTTTTGAATTCGAGGAAGTGCTATCTTTGAAATTTATGAAAGAATTAAATATTAGAAATATTAAAAAAACTAGCTCCTTGAATTTGTTGGTAAGATCCAGTTTGCTTACACACTTTGGGATCTTAGCCCTGATTATAACCATAATCTGCAACATCAAGTGTAAGAAACGCAAAATGACCGAAATTATTATCCAAAACGTTGATCCTCTTCAGATTCCTGCGATAAACATCTCAAGGCTCAAAAGTCTAAACGACATTCTATTTTTTTTAAAAACCGACCGAGGACGATCGGAGGGAGGAGTTAAGACAATATTTATTTCACAATTGCATCAGTCGCATTATTTGTATTGTTTTGTATTTTTGTTTATCATGAAATTCAATGCGCCACACGCGCAAACTTCTTTTTGCTGACCAAACAACTTTGGTCAGTTAGGTAAGCTCAAACTGAGTTAATTATTAAGCAGGGTAATTTTAAGTTCAAGTCAGTTGGAATAGTAAACTCAATCAAGCACATAGTGCTGCCTGAAACCTGTAACAAGAAAAACAAACACATAGTGCTGCATAATAAAACTACATTTTGTTTTAACAAACAAAATTAAAGTTTATTTTATTAATTTATATGCTAGAGTAGTATAATATCATGAGACTAAGAACAACAAACAAACGTGTCGAATTTCCGTCTGTTTAATGTGCAAGAGAATTTAAACTGTTGTTATGCAAAGTGCAACAAACTTCTGTTATTATTAACGCAAAGAATAAATTGAACAGAAATGAAAATTGCAGTATTAAACGAAACTTAAAAATATCGAATTAAAATATATGTACATTAACAAATACTAAATTTGAAGAAGTACAGAACTTAAGAATCCTGGGTTCTATTTTTAATAACAAATATAGATGGAACACAAAACAATTAAACATAATTAAATGCTTATCCAGTACTAAACATAACTGCAACACATGCTCTATTATATCAGTTCTTAAATCTCTTATCCTACAACAAATTTCTTACGGAATATTTCTTTATGGATACTCCCCCCAATCTGTCATAAATAAAATCAACACTGTTCTATATTCAGCAATTAGAATAGCCCTTAGAGCCTTCCGCTCAACACCCATCAACAACATGCTTTTTGGATCCAAAATAAAATCCCTAAATAACCAAAGAGACTTAAAGAATACATTCTCTAAAAACGGAAAGTTCTAAAGAGTATTATCTTTAAGGAAGGAAAGTTCTAAAACGTATTTTCTTTGCAGGAAGGAAAGTTCTTAAGATTCAACTTTTTTAAGTGTATAAGGTAAATCTAATGGTTAATCGGCTAGACCAGTTTTAATTATAACGAAATCTTGTATTTGACAGAAAAAAAAAATTCATTGTAGTTGGGTATTTTTTGCTTCTAATATTTTTTTTGAAAAACAAGGGAACTTTTTTATTTTTCTCTCGTGCATCACTGCCACCATAACAAAATAACAGTTATTTTTTTGCGGAGCGGGCCTCTGTGTTCACAACTACGCCACTGCTTATCATCCCTAGAAGCCATAGCAAATATCAAAAACAGTGACTATTAACCCTCCCCTAGTCGAAACGCTCTTACCCAATACTTTCCTAAAATAAAACTAATCTTGATACCAGGACATACCCTAATAGCGGGCAACGAATTCGCTGATCAATCCGCTGTGATATGCTAATCGCGCCTCACTAATTACCACTCACAACTTTTACTTCAATGATGTCACTCAATACATTAAAACTAGTTTCCAAAGCAAATATAAACAATTATGGCAATCCGCCTCGGAATGGTACAAAATTGTCCATTAACAATTACCAATACACCGACTACAATCTCTCCAGAATAGATATCACAAAATTTATACTCCTATGGTTAGGACATACTAAAGTCTCCCACGAATAATAATGAACAACAGCACTAAATTCCCTTGCCCCTTCTATAATTCTACCACCCATACCAATATCCTTCACCTCCTCACTAACTGCCCCACATTCTATAGATCAAGAAAACAAGCTTTTCAAAATTCCCAACCTCAATCGTTAATTAAAACTCCTAAGACTGAAAATATGCTAAAAATTATTAATATCCTCAAAATAACAGATTTATGCAAACTTATATAAAATCAAAAATTAAACTGTTACATAAGTAATATAGTACATTGTAATATATAGACCATGCAACTATTTTCTATATAATGTAACTAAAATATAGCTGTATATGTACGAGTACTAGATCACAAACCTTATATTTAGAGTAACAAATATCTAAATAAATATGAATAGAGATCAAAATAACTCAATCTAAGTAAAGATTAAGGCCTAAGTGGCTACAGCTAAACATTAGCTCTAAATTTTAATTTTAAGTCAGTGAATTAAAAAATAAAGAAATATATCTATGTTTAAGAAAATTTTATATTTAAATCTAGTTTCAAGATAAAATAATTGCTTAATGTTCTAGCATAGATTGAAATGAAATAAAGTGGAGTTATAAAAAAAAGCTTTTCGCTTATGGCGGGGTCCACTTATTTTTGGTGGGGAAATTGCCCATTTCTGTTGAATTTGTGCTGAAGAGTAACCTTATGTAAGTTTATAATTGCCCTTACGGTCATTGATAATTCTCCCCGTGTATACTTGGCGGTATAGCTAGTGGGGTTGAATCTAGCTGGTTGGTACCACTTCATTTTGAGTGAAACATTCTAATTCATTCGGTCAGTATGGTAGTGCTTTCGAACTTCCTCCAACGCCACCCCAGAGTGTCATAATATATCGCTACCATTGAGCTGAGGTCCCAATTCACGAAGACGATCAAGATGCTAACACTTTACATTAAAGCGGCAGACGCGTTGACCGCCTTCGGATGCGTTAACTGATGATCGGTAGCGAAAGAGCTATTCTATCTTTTCTCTCAAAATTTACCAAGGTGAACTCGACGCTTGATGGGTCGTAGTCCGCGACCCCCCAATATCGTGGTGACTTTGGAGGGTCTGGAGTCTGTTCAGCAGCGATTCACTATGAATTATGATATCCACCGAAGGTGCAGCATTCGAATAGCTGAGTTTTCGCAAGAGCTCACACAACCACCTCCAACCCACCCAGTGGACAATCACAATATTCCTGTACCCCCTTGCGAGATCGAATGTTTTGATTGAATTTCTACCTCCTGACGTGAAGCAAAAGGAATTGTGCTTGTCACCACTTACGGAGCAAAGTTTTTGACAAGCTTAGGGAAAACAAACGTATTCTCATCAATCACTAATTGAAATCTTTCTTCATTTTAGAGCCGGCGAAACGTGAAGGGGGCCGTGATCAAATATTTGCAGCTTGACATCAATAGCTGTGTTTCTGCGCTGCAGATCTATATAGCTGATGTGATAAGTTGGGGCGCCATTTTGATGTATTTGTGTTCCGAGCGCCTGCCGGGGGTGACCCTTTCTTTATGGGAATAATCCCTGGGGAGTCGTTCCAACTTTTCCACTTAGAAGGATATGGACAATTTTTTAACACAACACTCGAGGCAATTTTCGATGTGTGACCATCGGAGTCCAGGCAACCTCTGGTGGGATGGACCCGAATACAGCGCGAACTCCTCGAGTCCAGACAGATCAAACTTGAGTCAACACAGAAGACTGTAAAATTTGTAAATGCACTGCCCACTCGGTGTATAATTGCCCTATTTTTCAGGCAATAAATGTTTCAGCACGGCGGAAAATTACTCGAAAACACGGCTTAAGCGTGAATTGTCTGTCATATTCCCATCGCTGTGTCACTGCGTCTCGCTCAAGGAGGAGACCCAGTGATGCAGCGATTCAGCCCACAACGTCAACTACCCTGCTTCTATATCTAGCGCTCATACATATTAAGTCACGCGAGCGGCAGATGTGGCGGGACCCAGTCGAAGTCAACCGTGTGTTCAGCTATCGGCACCGCCCTCGTTAACATTCAACATCGAGGAGTCAGCTACATGGCCCGGGTTCTGGTAGATTCGGGGGTCTTTTATTTCAGACCCGCTTCAAATTGCCAGTCTGAAGCGTGCCAGGGGTGAGCAATATGTTAACTGCTAATGTTACCAAAGCGTGCAAAGTAGTTATATTCTCGCGATACGAACCCACAACGCGACACCATGCTTTAGCCATGTTTCTGCCATCCCTGACAGGGGAATTACTCCCCTTAACTGACTCAATCCGAACATGAACAGTTAGGTGGTATCCAATTAGCTGAACCGAACGTCAGCAATTCCGCACAGATTAATGTCCCATTAGGTGGGGATCTGTATCCATTAGTGTTGCTCGATAGTTTAAAAAGAATTAGTGTGGGGTCTCTACTCGCTCAGGAGACCAAATTCTGTCACCTTTGGGGTGAATAGCGCTCCTTATCTCGCTATAAGGACCCCTCTACAACTGGCAGACGACATTGAACACAAGTACACACTCGCTTCACATGCACTGCGTCACTCTATGTATGAGAATATCAACAATTCACTAATAGGCAAACATGACATACCCTCTGCAATACAAACGCGGAAGAAGCTGATGGGTATCCTTGAATCGGGCGGGTTCTCCATGCGGAAATGGACTGCCAAACATGAAACTATCTTGTCCATCTACCACCAGATCAGCGACTCCGAGAGGACTTCCTCAAACTCTAGTGCCACTAGTACTTTAGGGATTCGATGGAACGCACGTGGAACTGGTTTTATTGCCATTGATGCGCCCAGCGGAACTGGGAAAACGTTCCTGATATCATTGATTTTGAAAACAATACGATCTCAAAATGGCATTGCGTTGGCTCTCGCATCTACTGGGATTGCTGCAACTCTACTAGAAGGTGGAAGAACGGCACATTCGGCACTGAAGCTTCCGTTAAACATGCAAATCAATGAAACACCTCTTTGCAACATTTCAAAGCAATCAGCTATGGCAAAAGTGTTGAAGAATTGTAAACTGATAGTATGGGATGAGTGCACAATGGCTCACAAACGGTCTCTAGAAGCACTTGACAGAACAATGAAAGATCTGCGGAATAATAATCGTCGCTTTAGTGGCGCAATGACACTGTTAGCAGGCGATTTTTGACAAACACTTCCTGTTATTCCGAAATCGACAGCGGCGGATGAATTGAACGCATGTCTCAAGTCATCGTATTTGTGGCGGTACGTGAAAACCATACGATTGACTATGAATATGCGAGTGTTCATGCAACAGGATAGCACCGCAGAAGTTTTCTCTAAAGAACTGCTACGAATTGGAAATGGGCAAATTCCGGTTGATACTTCCAGTGGTTTGATATCAATTCCTCCGGCCATTTGCCAATTCACTTCAACGAAAGCTGAACTCATCACGAATGTTTATCCGAACATTGGCCAAAATTATCGTAACTACGATTGGTTGAGTGCACGCGCAACTTTAGCTGCCAAAAATACCGATGTTAATGACTTAAACTGGAAGATTCAAAGTCAAATTCCGGGAGATTTGCGCTCATACAAATCGATCGATCGTGTTGAAAATGAAGACGAAGCCGTAAATTATCCAGTGGAATTTCTAAATTCTGTGGATTTGCCTGGCATGCCGCCGCATCATTTGCGTCTCAAAGTTGGATCTGTCATTATTATGCTTCGCAATCTTCATGCGCCGAAACTGTGTAATAGAACCCGACTGATTGTGACGCAGCTATCGAATAATGTGATAGTTGCAAGAATTTTGAAAGGGACTTACAAGGGGGCAGAATGCTTGACTCCACGAATTTCTTTGAGTTCCAACGATTTGCCATTTCAGTTCAAACGTATTCAGTTTCCAGTGAAACTTGCATTTGCGATGACAATCAACAGGTCACAAGGACAGTCGCTGGAAGTGTGTGGCCTAAATTTGGAAATGCCATGTTTTTCACACGGCCAGCTATACGTGGCGTGTTCACGAGTTGGAAAACCACCTTCTCTGTACATTTACGCACCGGAATAGAAAACAAAAAATGTTGTTTTTCCAGCTGCGTTACATTGAAAAAAATGTAGAAAAATCGCAAATAAATGATTTTCAACTTTCGTTTCTTTTCAAAACACATAATTTCACGCAGGGCAACGCCTGCGGGGTCAGCTAGTATATATATATATATATATATATATATATATATATATATATATATATATATATATATATATATATATATATATATATATATATATATTTATATACATATATATATATATATATATATATATATATATATATATATATATATATATATATATTTTTTTTTTTTTTTAAATTGTCTATTTTGGGTTCAATATTTTTTTATATTTTGTACTCTTCTTGATATATTTTTTTTAATTTAATTTTGCTTTTCATTTGTATAGTTTTCTCCTTTTCTTTTTTTTTCTTATATTTGTTCTTTTATTTTGTATTTCATTTTATTGTTTTTTATATTTCCCCTTTTTTGTGTTTTGGTTCTTCATTGACTCTTTTCTCATCGGCGTACAAAGAAAATTGTAGAGTATAAATAATAATATTCCCACATATATACTCGTATATAAGTATGTTTTCCAAATTTACTTAAAATATATTCTCGTACTTTCGCTTTTTTCGCATGGGCTCTGTTGCTTGTGCCATGAAGCTCGTGACCGGTGTTAACGCTTATGCATCATGTTTCAATGCATTAACTGCCGCCTGCATGTGTGTATATTATTTACGTTTCATATTTCCTACTCATAGCTGTCTTATTAATTTTTTGTTGAATTATTTTCAATGAACTTTTTTTTTATTTAATATTTAAGAAAAATATTTTCTATATAAGGATATTATGTAATTGTTAATTGCCCGAGTTTAATTGGCACACCTCTGATGAAATTGACTTTGGAAGTCGGGCCTGTGCTATTTGATATACGTACGATATATCAGTTTGTTTTCGTTGTTGTTCTTGTGTTTACACTTGTAAAACACTGTCAACACATGTCTTTAATGTGAGTTCGCAAATGGAACAATTTTAATAAATTATTGTAGAGTTTTTTGAGTTTGCCTTTAATCGTTAGTACCGGGATAACTGGGGTGCAGATTTCTGCCTCCGTGTACGGCCCTAACCACACAGGAGAAAATTTATTTTTCCTAGTTTGGTTCTTTATTAGTAGTCAGTCACCCACATGAAAGATTACTAGGCTTCTCTGGGTACTCGTTTAGCACGATCTTGGTTTTCTCTTACCAACTCCTGCGGTCACTGTAGCTGATATTTTTATACTTTATTTAGATCATCAGCATTGCATACTAGCACACATTTGCGCTTCAAATTTGCTGGCATGTTGAAATCAAACCTGTAGAGCGTTCTAAACGGAGTTTGCTTCGTTTACAGTATTGTTGTGGACATGCACTGCTGTGGTCAAACATTGATCCCAATTCGAGCCATCTTCCATGGCAAAACTATGCAAGTATTCGGCCAGAGGTCGATGACTACGCTCCAATGAGGCATTCGCCTGTGGATGATACGGTGTTATGTGCAATTTCTTAATTCCCTTCATCTTACAAGTTTCTGAGAATAATTTTGATACTAATTTTGAACCATTGTCGGTTAAAAAAACCTTTGGTATGCGATATAGTGCTATAGTTTCGTCAAAAAATGCTTTAGCTACCGTACTCGTCTCTGCATCAGATATTGCTACGCATGCCATATACTTTGAGAAATCACCTTGGAACGTCAAGATGTATTTATTTCCCGAAACTGTCTCAGGTAAAATACCTACATGGTTGTTTCTGTGAGTCAGTTTGCCACCATTGGCTACTTTGTTAGCCTCGAACTCTTATTGGCCTGACATTTTGGGCAACTCTTTACATATTTGTTTATGTCTCTGAGCATACCTTTCCAGGTATATACCAGTCTGATTCTCTCGTAGGTTTTCCAAGATACCCTGGTGTTCACCTAGACGTGAATCATGAAACCCTTCAGTACCTCCTGAATATCTTTGTGATTCTCGAGCCTCTCTACCCTGTTGGCTATCTGTTTGTGTCTTTCGTCATTCGTTTCTCTTATTTCTGCTGCTTCTGTGTCAACTACTGACCGCGTAACATTGGTATTCTCCCTGTCGGCCTTTGCCTTTGCTCTAGTTTGAACTATCGATATCTTTTGCTTTTGTTGCACTCTGCTAAGTGCATCTGCGTTTAGGTTCTTTTCCCAGGCTTTTATATGATTTCAAAATCATATTCAGACAATTTGTGCCGAAAACGTGCCTACTGAGGGGTTCGATCTTTCAGATTCGGTATGCCTCTCAGTGGTTGATGGTCGGTATAAATTTTGAATGGGCGTCCTAGCAGATATGCCCTAAAATTTTTCGTAGCCCACATTATGGCTACAAATTCTTTCTCCATTGTGGAGTCTCTCTTTTACGTATCGCTAAGTGCTCTGCTTGCGAATACTATTTGTCGGTCATCACCGACTTCCCCTTGTGACAACACTGCCCCTAATGCTTCCTTACTAGCATCGGTGGTCTACAAAAAATTTGCTCAAAGTCGGGGTAGTCCAAAATCGGTGGCGAGCTAATTATCTCTTTTAACCTCTCGAATGCTTGATAAGAGTTCTCTGTCCATTCGAACTTTGCTTCTTTTCGTAGCAATTATTAATTGGCAATGCAATTCTGGCTAGTCCTTCTACGAACTTTATTGAATAGTTTACTAGTCTTAGGATTGCTTGCACTTCCTGTCTATTCCACGGAATTCCCAAATTCTTTACACATTCCACCTTCCGAGGGTCCGGCGTTGCCTCTAAGCAACGATGGCCTAAATAAAACACCTCTATTCGCAAAAATTGACACTTCTCCGTGTTCAGTTTCAAATTATGTTCTCGTAAATTCTGGAGCAACTTGCACAAGCGTTGCGAATCCTGCTGCAAGTTCTTCCCATAAATTACAATATCATCGAGATACACAAAACAATCTAACCCTTGCAAACCTGTTAGCACATGGTTCATTACCAGTTGGAATGTAGCCGGTGCTCCTGTTAATCCAAACGGCATTATTGATCCAGGATTTCTTCTATCCTTGGTATGGGGAACACCTGCTTGATATCGTTGGTATGGGGAACACCTGCTTCATATCGTGTCATCGTTCAATTTCCTAAAATCGACGACCAGTCCCCACTTCTTCTGACCCTGGTTATTGGTGAGTTCCAAGGCGAGATTCTCGGTGAAATTATGTTATTATTTAATATTCCTTCCATTTGCCTGTTTACCTCAACATTATGAGCTTGTGGCAATCTGTACTGTTTTTGATTTTTGGTGGTTGATCCACTCTAGCAGGTATTTCATGCTCTACTTCCGGTGTATATGTTAGCTAGTCTCCTACCAGCAAAAATATGTACACCTTACACCCTACCCTTGTCAACGTGTGTTATGGTCTCCCCCATATATACGCCCTCCGCTAGCTGCTGCTTTGTGCAAAACAAACGTCCGAAGTTTCCTCTTCACACAGACGCGAGGACACTTTCATTGCCCTCGCGTCTACCATTTCTTGACTAGAATTCTTAACCCTATTCACGGTTCCTTCCTCCCATGACTTTAATGGAAGAGTGGGGATTCTATTCTTATTATTATCATAGAACGATAATTGTTTCTCCAGCGCATCCAGTATGGTGCGGCCCCAAATTCCACTGCGTGAACTCTAAAATTCATGTACTCAGCTTCACTGTGCCCTATTTTGAGCGATCCCAGTACTCTGCTGCAAACTCCAAGCGCTCCGTTAAACATTTTTACAACCTTTGGGTTAACATCCAGTCCTTTCCGTAAAACACTAGATTTTACGAGGCTGGTGTCCGCCCCTGAGTCTACCAAAAACACTAGCTTTCCAATAGCTGCTTCCTTGCATGGCATCACCTACGGCGATTGGCCTATAGTTTCTAACCTTATTAAAACTTAACCTAATTAGTAGAATCATCACAGTTACCCAAATCAAAACGCAATTAAAAATGTTTTCCCGGAGAGACTCTTGCTCTTCCGTATCTTGAACCATACTCCTTACGTTACTTGGAACTTGGTATTGGAGAGCCTATTGCTCCTCCTTCTCCTGGAATGTAGTTCTTACATTACTAGTCACACGTACTTCTGGCCTAATTCTTTCTTCCTTTCTTTTGGCTTTCCAGTCTATTGGCCTCGACTGGGCCGCTGGAAGTTTGCCTGGTCCCTTTGTCGGGATTGTTTTTCCTTCCGCTGCCCGATTTCCCATTCGTCCACATGAGAAACATCTGAACTCCTGTATGGTGTTGCTTATCCACCCTTCACTTCTGGAATTCCAATTTGGATGCTGCGGACCACTCCCAGTATTGAAGGGATTTCTTCCTTGGTTAATTCCTTCTGTTGAATTGACTCGGGGACTACTGAAGATACCCCTGCTGTCCCTCAAGGGAGGATCCGGACGCCTAGTAGCTGGCTGCATTCTACTCTGATCCCATTTTTTGACCCTAGGCACTGCAGACTTGCTTCATTTTTCCGTCTAATGCACTCGTCCCTTGTATGACCTGGCTTACGGCAGAACGATCATGTGTGTGCCCACTGTACAAACCCCCTGTACGGATCTCTAGGATTCACGGCTCCGTTGCCAGAGACACCGAGATTATACGCTCCTCTGTATATGTTTGGGACGGAATTGCTTCCCTCTCTATCCATGAAAGGGGCGATGAAGATGTCCTGTCTGTATTCCAACATATGTACCTCGCCTAACGTTCTCCGCTCCACGAGGACTTGTGCTCTAATCGCTTTTTCTACTGGTTCCACCAGAGTTCCTGTTCTGCTATTTAGCATATGAATCTTTAGAGCGGAGTTGCGGAAACCCACCACGAAAGTTGTTAACACAAACTTGGCAAATTCCTATAATAATGTTGTTTCTCGAACGCCATTGCACTTATTTCTTATTATTTGCTCGGCCATCATCTGAAGTGAATCTAAACGCCTGGCAAAGGCGCATATGTCTTCACTTGCCAGCTGCTTCCCGATTCTGATTTCTTGGGTTATGTCTTCCAGAGCTCTCTACTTTAAATAATTTCTCTTTAGAAGGCCGTAAATTTCGACCACACTGGCGAATTGCTTTGGCAGAACAAGGTTGTATGCATCCCCAAACAACCTTTGCTTAACACAATAGAAGAAGTCCTGCAACTCATCAGAGCTTATGCTTCGTTTTGCAAGTTCACACCCTTGAATGAAACTGTTGACTTCTGATCGTAAGTCTTCTGACGCAGCACCAGCAAACACAGATACTAGCCTGACTACTGCCTTTGAGATCTCCTCTATACCCATTTGTTTTACTTTGGGATGGAAAAATTGAGCATTATCTACCCTTTGTTTGGTTTCCAGATTTATTTCTCTCGTGTCTGAGAAGTGCGTGACCAGCGAAGGACTCAAACTAATTAGTCTTCGACAGTTTGCTCGCGCAGGCGAAGTACTGTCCACAGCATTGGGGCTTTGCTGCTCTATTACTGGTTCTGGCTCTTTTGGAGGATTTACCCGGTTGTTATTGTGTACAGGACTTCCCGGCAAAAAAGGCTCGACACCGATCTTGGATGCGCCAAACAACAATTCCGCTTGCCTCACTTCACTAAATATTAATCTTGGCTTTACCACGCGACATATCCCTTCCGGTGTTAAATATTCCGGCCAGCGAACTTCCGGAGGCAATGTCAATACTGTCTGTGTATATCCAGCCGATGCTGATGTTGATCTCTCTCGATTCGTTGAGGTACTATTGGAGCCCGTCCTCTTTTTTAATTCTGCACCTCTGATGCTGCTTCCTCTGTTTCTGCCAATCTTTGAGAAAGTTCCTCCACCTTATTCTCAAGGTGTGCTCTCAAACCTTCTGTTTCGTTATGAAATTTGGACAATTTCTCTTCTGTCCTGTTTTTCCTCAACTATTTTCCCAGTAAACAGTGCTACCTCTGATTATACCGATTTTAATTTAATTCTTATTTCATCCTCCGGCGAAACTGAACTCATAATTTGGTGTCCTAGTCTCTCTAATCCAGAATTAAATGTTTCTGCCCAAAAATGATTTACAAATGAAACCCAATAATTGTTAAAACTTGGTTTATTGATTACCATCTTATCCCAATATTTTATTAGACTATACTTAACAGTTTAATACGCGCCTTTGATGCTAAGTTGTCAACTTCCAGCGACAATCTTACGTTTCCCTGACGTCTCTGAAGCTGCTTATCCTCTAATCGGTACACCTCTTGCCACAATCTATTAGCGTGTCCCCACGGAATAGGAACCTCCACCGTCTCCTGTTCCTTCAACGCTTCTCTCAGGTATGATAAACGCTTCCATTCGCCGCTTTCTGCTCTCCTCCCCTTTTCCTTATTCCCAGTCGTTTTCCATCCTGCAGAAAAGGCGTTATATCCCTTAGTTGCTGTTGCCTAGTAGATTGTTCATATGCTGAGTTGTCTTCCTTCAGAAAATGACAAATGTTAGTTAAATACTAGTCTCAGTGATTTAAACACTATATTGCTTGTTACTGTTAACGTCAGTAGAAAGTCAACTGTGTAATGTTGACGAGAAAAAGAAAATAATTGAAATTGCTCATATATAATTTACTAGATGCACAATTCCGAATACAAATTATTTATTTACGAATCCTTTAACGCTTTTCCCCTCAAAATCATGTAATTTAAATATGCAGAATACTAGCTAAACATTTATGCGATACTAGTAGTTACGTAACCACCAAACTTTGTTGCAAAAACACGTGTAATATGCACCTCATGATATTTTCTTGCCTAATACTCTAAGCTCATTATTTTTATTTGTGTGTAATTAAATGTGATAAATGTGTGTTCCAAAATGTCCCTAACGACAAACAAACACAAATCGCCTCCCAAAAAATCCTCACAGCTAATATGACATACATAGACCATCTGATAATATTGACGGTTTATGGTTGCCCATACAAAGCTGCGTGCAACAGAGCAATCGCACCTGTATGTTGCAACTTCTTGGACCAGCGCTACGGCGCCTTCAGGGCCGCAGAATTATCTACTTATAATACATTATTATACTTGTACTCACCATTATCCTATTTGATGTCATCTCATCTGTTGCAGGATGCTCTGCCTGCTTCAGGGTTCTTTGTCCTGGGTTTTCCTCCAGATTTGTTGCAGAATGCGATGCCTGTTTCAGGGTTCTTTGCCTTGTGATTCCTCCAGTAGGTCCTAATGACCGGCTGCTTTATTCTGGCAGAATTGCTGTCATAAATACTGGTTGCGCCAAAATCTTGGAGTCAGTGCTTGTCGTCGCTAGTGGTAGTGACGCCCTTTTGCTGCCGGTAATAGGCGAGGCGCAGATGATTACCTAGTGGTTCCAAAATAAGGCAAACAACGTGTAGTTCCCTTTTAAATTCAGACAAGACAAGCCGCTTTATTCTTAAATCATAAGTCTTATATACTATTTACAGTGAGCACTTACACTCTAGGCACGTTTCTGGTGTTCCAGTTACGCAACTGTTGATTGGTGTCGGTTGGTTAAGCCAACGGAGCATTCTAAATTCCAATTGCTTTGCCAACTTAATTGCGAAACCGTGATACCCTAAACGTTCATATAATAATTAATAAATAAATACTATTTATTTATAATATTTGCACCCTAAAAATATGTGCTTTCTTAATTAGTTTAATTGTAATACTTATTTATGTTAACTACACCAAATGTATAGTATCTATTAGGAGTTGGTGCTGTGAGTCAACTACGCGCAGGTAGCTTGATTCTGACTCACAACAGATCAAAGGATACAAAAGCTGATGAGAGTATTCACATAAACGCCATTGCATTTAGCAAATATCTGACAGTCAAAGCAATGAGTAGCACCAAAACTCAAACGGTGATACAATTATTAAATGAACTAGGCTGTTACTTCAGATTACCGAAGGGGACCGTAACAGATCGAGATACTGCTTTCACATTAAAACAATTTGAGCAATATTGCAGGGAATATAAAAAATATAAAAATAACAGATAAAACCTCTCCCGTTAACTACAGAATGAGCGTCCAAACCATCCTGAAATATCTTCGTACAGCAGGAACAGATGTCATAGAATAACACGGTATATTACGAAATTTACAGTACAACATAAACTCGCAGAGAAACTATACTACTGGTTTCAATCCGACGAATTTGAATTCCAATTGGTGGATATAGTCCAGAACAAGTTGGTGGCGGCAATATGTGATGACGAAGAAAGCAAGCCAATTTACGAGGAAAACTGTGTAATTTTACATTTCATATAGAAGTGTAAGGCTATTTTACATAAACACAGAGCGCCCACCAAGTATAACATAAATGATGTGCTAGAGAATGCTATGCCTTCAACGGGTGCTTCACGTAATTTAGAACTTCGTTATCGTCGGCCTTATACTATCACCAAGTTCCTGGCAATGACCGGTATTTGAAGCAGAACATTGAGAGCATGCAGCTCACTCGCCGTAAATTTTCTTCAGTTTACTCCAATAAATTGCGCCCCTGGTGTTGTATACAAGGAATCTGAGAAGAATATTGAAACCCCTATTAATGAATTTTCGGACTTTCGAAGTCCGGCAGATATTGTCTAAGAGTCAACATAAAAAATTGAATTTAAGAAATATGGAAACCAGGGTTGAATTGCAGTATGCACGGATCATAACAAAATGAATTTCTCTAAACACAGGTATTTCAAATGTTTTTATCGAAATTTTACACATTTTTTACTTAGATTTACAAACTTAGAATACATTTATCAAATGAAAGTCCTAGTGTAGTCCCCAGCCGTATATTCCATTTGAGTCGTAAAGAACCTTAAACAACTGGCTCTGTCTGCGTAAGTTAACGTCTCAGTGGAGTCGCTAAAAACATTAAACCACTGTCTCCTTAAATCACGCAGTACGAATTGCGTTAGTGAGTAATTAGTCTAGTTACTGATAGTGGAGAAAACAAGTGTTAGCTCTTGTAAGGATGGCTGTTGTGTTTGTTAACGGAACCGTAACTGCTATTGTTGTGTCGTGAGCGGTTGTGCGAAAAGGAGTGCCAGTTGGCATGTATGCTTGCCCCCTTTTAGAGGACAAAGCAGCCACAGCGGTTAGTGCATCGTATTGTCACAGGTACCCTGTAGCGTAGTCCAGCTTCTGCTGCATCGGGTGGCCAATTTCGTCAGTTGTTAGGGCCAAACATGTTAATTTTGTAGTGTCACTTTCGACGTTCGTAATTGCTAGGAGGATGTTTGTTGCGGTGATATTCCGATTGGCGATTTTACAAATTCATTCTGCAGCAGTCCTGCGTGCATTTTTACACCGCTAGACTCACTGCCTGTGCTAACGATGTTGTTGTCCCTTGTGCTGGAACAGCTTGTTGCGTCGGAACAACTATATATTGTGCGATGTTAGTACTGTCGGCTGCACCAAACGCACCTTATATCGGATAACTTTTGTTCTTCCTGTTCGTTATGCGTTGTTTTTGTTGTAAAAATTTAAATTTTTCGTTTGTACTCTCAACGCCACTGCTATAATTTCTACTACCGGCTTGTTCTTGTTTTATGTTTATAAAACTACTGCCTATGCCGCAATCATTCATCATTGACATTAATATGGTTGCTGTTGATTGCTTTCCCCTCTCAGTGTATGGCATTCAGCTTCCGGTTCACTAGCACCAATATCCGACGCGACATCCATTTTGAAACTATATGTATACCAATTTAGTTTACAAAGATGGTAATTGGTGCCTTGTATATTCCACTCGGATCTGAGGAGAAGAAAAATGTTAAATTTTATACCGAAGGTTGTATTCCTCATAAAAAAAAAATATGAAACGGAGCACATTCATGTATTAGGAACTTACTTAAGATTGATTATATGATAACCCTGACATTTTAGCGATTTTTTTGTAATCTGCACTTTAAGAGCACTACTTCGTCTATATTCGTATAAATGTATGTAGGATGGTAGTCTCATCTCGCCTAAACAGCTGCTTACGAGCAGGTTCAGTGTGATAATACCCGAACCCGGACTAAGATCATCTTACAAAACTTGAACTAACATGGAGTTCAGGAGGAATACTCAGACCATTGTACTTCATTATACTTGAGGTTTTTGTAAAGAACAAGCAAATAAAAATTCAAATTCAAATATTGCAGTTTTATCACTTTTTTGAACGTAGGTTCACCTCACATAGAAAATTTAAGAAAATAGTCATGTTTCATAAAACTTATAATTTTAGTATGAGTTGTCCTGTCTGTGTGTCCCTATTCTGAAAAATTCATATTTTAATTTGAAAAATAAACTCATATATTAGCCAAACTATTCCACACAATATATCGAAGAGTGTTTGTCAAAGTGTGACTGTCTCGGTTGCTGGTTTTATAAAATTAATTAACTTACAAAAATCCTCTCTTCCGACAGCTAGATGGTTTTGTGGTGCTATTATACTACAGTAACATTAGCGTAGTGGTCAAATTTTATTTTGAAAGTAGCCGCCCTCTGTGGTCTAGTGGTAAGCATGCTAGACTCACTCCCCGAGGGTCGCAGGTTCAAATCCTGCCACGGGCTTGGTCTCAAAAATGCTTCTTTTTATAAAATCCTTTTCTCTTCGAGTCGAAAGCCTCTGTAGCTATTAGTCATTCCCACATCACCTTGCATTCATAATTAATTATGGCGTAAGAGATAATAATAATAATAATAATAATATTTTGAAAGTAGGGTTTTAACATAAACATTTTTTGTAATACGTAGGTCATTTAATTCAGCTGAGAACTCAATTAATTTTAACAGCACTGTTTCTATTTTTTGGTGAATAGAAAAAAGATATATTTCCTTAAGTTGGTTAGGAAATATACTATGATATACCAATGTATAAGTAATATGAATCAGATTAGATTATCTTATAACCGATGGCGTCTCATAGCGCCTAATGATGTGATTATGGATTACTAATCAATACCAAGAAAAACAACAATAAAGAAATATTTGACCACAAGAGTCCCATAGTAGTTGTGAGGAAGCCAAATGAACAACTTAAGCACACGTGGGAAGGCAGATATATCTACGCAGGAGTGCGCCACTGACATCTAGCATTCAATCGAGGTGCACACCACCACAAGCACGCACAGATCAGACAGCTGAGCACCGCTATAAAAACACGCACATCGTATCAACGGAGGTAAGATAACCACGATACATACTAGGCAAATGTTCGACTTCGAGATTCTTCTTGGACTGAGAATTTCGGGATTCGTCTGCTTTTGCCAGTGCTTACTAAAACTGGTGCTCTGTGAGTACTTTAGTAAAATGTAACATTTACTACACTGAAAATTTCGGGATTCGTCTGCGTTTCTTGGGACTAGCATAAGCAAACATCCAGCGAATGCTCACCAGCACACTGACGCCTTTCTGAGACTAATTAATCTGGAATTCATTTTACTACCACTACGCGCTGCTGGAATCAACACTGTATATCACGCGATTTGAGCTGCTATATCCACAGGGCTGATGCAGTAAGAGAGCGTTGGGAGCTGTGTTCACCTATTATGCATATAAAAGGAAACGACGTCACAAAACGCCAAAGAATTGGATTAGCTCTCTGTGGAAAAAGGAGCTTGTAACGTATGTTAAGGTTAGGTGTTCGCAGTAGTCCCGTTCATGGTTTAGCACTTCTATCGCACAGCAGCCGCTTCCTCGTGTGAGCAACTTTTCCGGGTGGTAGCATAATTGTTTTATTGTATATTTATAACCTAAACTTCTTTCTTCACATCCTGTAATCTCCTTGTATACGGATACATACATACCTACATACTGCATTCTGTATGGTGGCGATATTATTTATCGAGCGCTGACCCCAACTTAAGTGCCCATCACCGCATTTTACCCTACGCTGTTCAAAATTATACTTGTTTAGATTTTATTCTTTGTTGCATAATATTGCTGCCTATAAAAACAGGCTTTCGCAAATATAGATTAATTCTAAATTTGCACAATGGAAAATACACGATCTTGACTGTTGTATATTGCAGTATTGTTGGGGGTATAACGTCAAGGAGAAATTATGTTGGGGTATAACTTTACCCGCGACAGTTAAAACGCGCTAAAGTTCAGTTGTTGGAATATTCTTTTATTAAAAGCACCATGCTTATATACTATTTACAAGCATTATTATTTCTTAATTGTCAATTGAAGCACCCAGTGCAACAACAAGATAACTCCACTTTTTTCCGAAATAGGTTTTTTAATGCAGAAATAAAACAAAAAAAATCTGCGTTGTTCGGTGCACAAAAAACACAAATTTTTCAAAACAAGTGTGAGTGTGGTGTGAGCAAAGAGACGAGAGCGTAGTTACATATTTATTCTCTTTTATTTAATGTTCTCTATGTGTCCCCCACGGCCCTAGAGTATGTATACATGTGTTAATAAAAAATTTAAAACAATGAGTGAAAGTGAATCAGATTTTTCCATATCGGGTTCCGAATATAAAAATGGATCTGATGATGAGGAGACATCGAGTAGTGTTGATACTTTACCTGTTCAAAAAGGTAAAAAATTCATTAAAATGTTTAAGTTTTCAGTTAATGTTATTGGTTTGTATGGCTTTAGGAAAAAAGCGTGTGCGCAATCAAAACGCGTGGAAAAGGAACGTAGCTAAAAGGAAGAGAGCAGAAGGCAAAAAGTATACAAACCGTAAGGGTAATACCGTTGCAGCAAAAACAATGGGCCAGCCTTGCAGTTGCAGAAAAAAATGTTTTGATTCTGGACGTAAGAATCAGTATGCCAAAGTTTTTCAAGAATTTAATGAGCTGGGAAATAAAGAAAAACAATACGCATATTTGTGTGGATTAATAAGGCAAAATGCAGTTAAGAGGCGTCGATCTGCGAGTGGGAATGAAGTGAGAAAATTCCAAAATAAATATTTTATGCGTGGCATTAAACATGAAATAGAGGTATGTAAAAAAGCATTTTGTTCAGTTCATGGAGTCCATAAAAGTCGCATCGAATGACTCTCAAGCTTTTTGGTGAAAAAAGTAACTGCGCCCTCTGACATGAGAGGTCGTCACGCAAACAGAGTAAATAAGATTCCTGAAGATGTTGTTCAAAATATTGACAGCCATATTAAAAGTTTCCCAAAAAGATCTTCTCACTACAGCCAAAATAAGGAATCGAAGTACTTACCTTCCGATTTAAATGTAAGGAAAATGTATACTCTTTACTTAGAAAAGCTTGAGCCAAGCGCTTTTGCATTGATGGCTGAAGAAAATGGTAACCCAAAGCCAACAGTTACCTACGATTTTTATAGGGAATACTTTGCGAAAAATTTTAAGCTTTTTTTGGATCACCTAGATCAGACACTTGCCAGACGTGTGATAGCCATGAAAAGAAAATAGCTGCAGCTGATTCTGAGGAAGAAAGACTTGCACTCAAAGTTGCGAAAGATCTTCACGAACAGAAGGCTAAGGCGATTTATGATGATCTACGCGAAAAAAGCTGCTTACAAGACCCGACAGTTGAGTGCCTTACTTTTGATTTCCAACAAAATTTGCCACTTCCGCTAATACCATCGGGTGATGTCTTTTATAAAAGGCAGTTACGGGTGTTTAATTTTTGTATTCTTCAATGCAGTACCAAAAAAAGCTACATGTAGATGTATGATGAGACAATCGGGAAAAAGGTCCAAATGAAGTAATCAGCTTTTTGCATCATTTTATTGAACACATTATGAGTGAAACTGTGAGAAAATTATATTTATTTTCCGATAATTGCGGTGCTCAAAATAAAAACAACACTCTCGTCCAATATTTATATGCTGTTGTAAAACACAAAAATATAAGCCTTATTGAACATCACTTGCCAGAACCAGGACACAGTTTTTTGCCCTGCGATCGCTCTTTTGGCGTTATAGAGAAACAGAAACGTCGAGTAGAACGCCTTTACCTGTCAAAAGACTGGCAGAATTTAGTGGAAAAGTGTTCCAACAAATTTAAAGTTATATCAGTGAGCAATGAGAACATATTTGATTTTAAAACGAGCTTGGCTCCGTTTTACAAAAAAACAGTCACGAACAAAGATCATATTAAATGGACCATTTCAAAATATCGAAGATTTTGCTACAAAAAAGAACAAAATGTCGCAAGTATTTCAGCTTCTTGTAATCACCATGGGCCATTAACAAAATTCGATATAGCAATGAAAGCAAACTTCCAGGATAACCCTTCGAGCCAAAACTTTTATACACAACTAATCTAGCCCTCAACCCGAAAAAATATGACGATGTTATGAACTTGGCACAAAAGTATGTTCCTCCATCGGATATACATTTTTATGATAATTTAATGTCGCAGCAGTCTATTCAAGAAGCTGAAAACACTGACTATGAAGATGACAACGAAGGACCCCTTTAATTTTTACCAATATCGGTGCAAAAACAGGACAAGTCCAAAAGCAAAATTATTTTTTTTTTACTTTAAAATACAACTTTTTAATATGTTTTTGAATTAAACAAATTTGTTTTGATTATTTCTTTTCAAAATTAAAAAAATATTTTGCAATTCTTTTGGTTTCTTATTTTTGAGAAATTTTTTTTTTTAATTTTCTCAACATTTTATAAAGTGGAGTTATCCGGTTGTTGCATTGGCTGCTTCAATTGCTCTACTCATTGGTTTGCATATTCTGCAATTGTTTAGCAATGCGGTTATTGACTGGCCAACTTTTCGAAAGTGCTGACTGTGCATCATTGGAAAAGTTCAAAACAGTTAAATTGGCAAATGTGCACACCTAAGAGTTTGCAAACCACTTTTACTTATTTGATAATTTTATTAAATTATACGTGCGCCTCAGGGCTATGAACTTCTTTTCTTATTTTTGCAGATACAACCTTAGTGCTACTGAGGTTTGGTTGTCATGGTGACTTCGACTCACAACGTCCCTCGCCTCTTTCTAGATGTGTAGTGCAACTACCTTTTAGTTAATCATTCTTCTTATTCTCTAGTGATATTCCTACACCAAAAATAATTTGTGCATCCTATACACTATACAATACATACATTTTGTTTCTTATTATCTATCTTAACTATATTTTGGGATCTCTTTTTTCCCCTTTTATTGCTGCTTTGTTATTTTGTTTTTTTTTTTGGTTTTGCCTTTTTTGTTTTGTTTGTTTTTGTCTTTTTATTTTTTTCATATTGGTCCTTATATTTTTCGTCCCTTTTTTATTATTATTATTATTTTGTTTACATATTATTATTATTATTATTATTATTATTGTTATTATTATTATTATTATTGGACTCTTTAGTTTTTCTTCTTTTTTGTTCTTCGGTTTTCTTTTCTTTTGTTTTTATATTTCATTATGCCCATAATTTATTATTACAATATTTTTGTTTCGCAACTAATTCCTATAATTTGTTCTTCTACTGTGTGCTCAATTCCTGGTGCGCTGCATTCCTTCGGTGAATGCTGCATTTTACTTGTGGTGGGTGCTCTTGACATGGGAAAATTCTTACTTCTTTGATAAGTATTTGTAATTCATTAAAATTGATGTAATATCCTTTTTTATTCCATTGCAATAGTTTCATCACAAAATGATAACAAAATTAAAAATATAAAGAATTCTTATTATTTGTTTTTAATATGTGCGTGATTTAAATGTATTAAGAATCTGATTCAGAGTTAGTGTTACTGTTGTTAGTTTGGTTTATGTTGCTGGATTCTTCATCGTCTGAAATGTTGACTGTAGGGTGAAATAAGTGAAGGTCAGCGGTGTTATTTGAGATGGGTATTAGAGAGTGAGGGAGAGTGTTGGTTGATTGAGAAGTAGTGGAAATATTTGAGGGGGTTAAGAGAGGTTGGTTGTTGGATTTGTTTTTGTGTGCAAGAGTAAATGAGGAAGTATTCGGAGTAGATTTTAATAAAGGTTGATTTAAATAGTTTCTTTCAAGTGAAAGAGTAGAGGAGGGAGAGCTTTGGTTGATTACTGTGCTTGGGCTATTGCGCGAATCGTTTATTAAAAAATTTGAGTTGGTTTGAGTGGTTGGAGGTTTACTATTATTATTGTTTTTAACAGCTTGGGCACAAACTGCAGAGTATGATGTTTCTGATGAAGCGGTAGTAGTCGTTGTTGTTTCTTTGTATTTTTTAATGCTTCACGCACTGAACATTTGTTGTTGATTTTTAATTTTAAAATTTCTTTAGCTTGTATGAATTTAGTACATTCAAATGAAGAAGCCGGGTGCTCTGCTGCACAATTTGCACAGTAGGTGCGTCTGCATGGTAATGGGGAATGAGGGGGCAAGTTGCATTGCACACATGAAGGGGACTGTTTGCAAAATTTAGCTGTATGGCCAAGCAATTGACAATACTTACAACGCATGGGACTGGGATTATAAGGTCTAATCACCATTCTTCTCCAAGCTATATCTATTTTTTCAGGTAAATTGTAGAGATCAAATGTTAATAGAACTACACCACATGGAACCATTTCACTATTAATATATATTTTTTTAAATTTAAAGACATTTGAAATACCTTTAGAGCTCAGTTCTTCAATTATTTCTGCCTCAGGAATATTATTAAAGAATGGCGCATAAATTGTGCCTTTTGTTGAATTTGATAATATTTCCTTACTAATTAGGTTTAGGGATTTGTTAACCGCAAAGCATGAGTAATGTGATAAAAGTTTCTTGTCATCAGTTGATTGGACTATAATAAATTTTGGATCAGGTTGCTTAATTTGCGGAAGGTCTGGATAGATGAAATTTTTGCGTTTTTGCAAGTTTGCGTTTTCTTTTATTGGCTACTTCAGCAAGATCGGCGAACCGGTTATTGCTGAGGTTGGCCATTTTCGAGGGGTAAATACTCTCAGTATATGTGTCGAATTGGAGCAATTATTTTGGAGAAAACCGAAATAAAAAAGAAAAGCACAGAAAAATAATGAAAAAATAAACACTTTGCGACTATAACAATAAATCAAAGAAAACACGACTAGTAGGCACGAGTGTCAATCGGTGACGGCACTTTATTTAATAATTAATTTCATCACTTTACAAAATCACAATACTGCTGCTTCGATTAAAATGCACGATTTACACACTGTTACGATCTTTGCTCAACTGCCTTCGACTTTAAATAGTGTGGTCGCTTTTATAGCTTTCGAATGGTTGAAGTAAAAACTTCTACCATAGTGTCGAAGTTTCTGGATCATTCTAGAATCTTATATACACCACGAATCTTACTGCACAAAGACATAATGGAGGTTGTCAAGCACAAACGGCAATATAAAATTAAATCCATAATTCGTAGATGTGTCCAACTCTCCAAAAACCTTGACTGGGATATAAAAGTCTGTCAAACTAAGCGACAAAGTGAACCACCTTGGAATATAAAAGATAGCTCCTTCGCATTGAATTTACTGCAATATCCAAAAACCGTTACCGATCCCAAAATTTATAGACAACTTTTTACAGAAACGACAAGTGAATATATAAAGAAAAAATGGAGCCTACTCTATACAGACGGATCAAAAGGAACTCTTGGCACATCATTTGCTGTAGTCCACCACAACGGAAATTTAATTACGTCAGGATGTCTTCCTCCTTTTAGCTCTGTATTTACTGCCGAAGCTTTTGCTGTTAAATGTGCCATCGACTTTGCTCACAAAAATAAAGGAAACTTCCTCATATGTACAGACAGCAAATCGACTATTGAAGCCATTCGAAACTTCAATAATGATAGCAGCAGGACCATAAACAATATCCGTAACTCGTGTATTAAATATTCCAAGAAAATAAAAATTATGTGGGTCCCAGGACATTCGGGGATACCAGGTAACGAACTTGCAGATATAGCTGCTGCAGAGTCAATTACGGCTCCAAACTACGTCTTCCAAGTCACAGAAACTAAAGACCTACTGCGACATATAGTATCTCTCCATGTTGCCACGAACTATTGCACTTGGAAAAAATATAAACACTTTTACACCACCTTCAACACAGATGGAATGAAACCATATTATCCTGTAACGTGCTCTCGCCAACAAACAAAAAACTTTGTACGACTCCGCATCGGACACACCAAATGCTCAAACGAGCATTTGCTACGTGGGGAACCGTTACCTAACTGTCAATTCTGTGGGGAATCAATATCCTCGTTACACCTGCTAAATAACTGCCTCAACTTCCAAAAAACCCGTAAAAATATATTCCATAACCAGATTCCAAGTGATTCTTTAAAAGATACATCAAAGAATAACATAACAAAGATCAATAAATTCTTAAAAGAATGCCACATCCAAAATTATATTTAAATACCTAAATAAATAAATATGTAAAATAATATATTAAAATCGAGTTGAAGGCCCTGGTAGCTATGACTCTTCTTCTTAAATTAGTTATAATAATTTATTATTGTGATTAATCCTTTTAAATTAAATTAAATTATAGCTTTCGAATGGTTGAAGTAGAATATTCGACGCTATTCAAGAAGTGTCTGGATTATTCTAGACACTTATATACACCACGAATCTAATATACACATTGAACGAGAACATTCCATACACCACTATCTCAGCACGACTTCAAACTCCAGATGGGATCCTAAAAGTATGCAAGCACGTTTCAGTATGCAATCACGTTTCAATATATTCATTGAGTACTCGGTGCTTTCTTTCTAGATAACCTATAATTTCATTGTGATATAGAGTAGTTGTCAAATGGTTTATGCCTAATTGGTTGCATATAGCTGTGTATAGTTCATTGACAAATTTTGTGACCCTACATGTTTTAATATTTTTGAAGTACCCGTATCTTATAACATAGTTTTCGACAATTATTCTCGCTAATTCTGTGGCATCTTTGGCTTCTAATGGGAAGGCTTCAACATATTGAAATGTGATTGCATATCAGTGAAACGGGATTGCATACTTTTAGGATCCCATCTGGAGTTTGAGAATGAGTGCACCACCTTGTGTGAGTAAGTCAAGACACAATCTATTCGAATAAAAGCTTCTTTCCTTGTAGAGATTGTGGTGTAAAGAATTATCTCGAAAGTAAAAACTTCCTTAGGTGTGTATAAAGTTCTAGAAACATCCAGAAACTTCTAGTGTATTGTAGAAGTTTCCACCTCAACCATTCGAAACTATAAAAAGCACAAGACTGTGCAAAGTGGAGGACATTCGAACAGAGATCGTAACAGTGTGTACATCGTGCATTCAAATCGAAACGGCAGAATTCGAAATTGTGATTTTGTAAAGTGATGAAATTACTTATTAAATAAAGTGATTCATGAATTGTGAAGTAAAGTGCAAATTGTAACAAAGTAAACTTTAAGCCTAATATTAAGTGTGTAAATTGCAATAATTAAATCAAGTTAGTTATTTTAATTTAACCAGCGATTGTTTAATTACTACACGATTCAGTGGTACGAATCCGAATACAGAGAGTTACAGTAAAATGTCATTTCGTAAGAGAATAAGTTGTCAAGAGGGCAATTTCGTAACAATAGGTGTCAGAAGTGGGACTGTGTATCTGTAATAAACAATGGTTAAATTTGACAAACTGAGATTGGAGAAGCGCATAAACTTGCGGAGCTGCAGATGCGATTAAGAAGCGCTTTAGAGGAGCAGGGTATAGACGTCGAGGAGTATGAATTCCAATTTGAAGAGCAAACGACATTTTGAGTGGAAGAAACACCGCAAGGAACTAGCACTGGTAACTTTGACATGAGAGCACTTATCGGGGTAATAAAGTTGCAGTTACAACTAAGTGCTGAATCTATCGAACAAGCTGTCAAATTGGAAGTCAAAAAGCATTTACAACAAAGAGATGAGACTATGCAGAAGCACTTCCAGCAATACGATGAAGATATACATCAGCGGTGAAAACAATATGTTCCAGCGTGGATGCGTGGCTAATAGGGTGGTTAGTCTCGAATATGCGAACTCCGGATACCTGGTGACCTCGGGTTTTAATCAAATGCCTTCCCATGGTACAAGGGCTCTGCCGTGGGTGACCTATATTCCCTAATACTCGTGGGAATTTATATGGACCTAACAAAAAAAAAACAAAAACTAAAAATAAACGATGAACCTGCTGATGGGCAATCATCGTCGGTCATTGCGACCGAGCCAGCTGTTGGGCTGGAGAACTTAACTTCGGTTGCGTGCAGAGTTGTTGGACATGCACCTAACCAAATCACAACAACATCTTCGTTGGTAGGTGTTGTTGACCAACTATGCCCAGCATCAACATCTACGGTGTTGATTGCAGGTGCAAAGAATGAAACTTTTCGGGTTTCGATGCCACCACCACAGAATCTTGAATCAGGTTATGAGTCAATGGACTCTTTTGACACCGATACACTGTATGGTGACAACAACAGTGGGACCTCAGAGAAATCTGGCTGCACAGTGATTGGTTCAGACCTAAACAATCTGAACATAAAAAGTGACTTCATAAAAATAACGTCGGCAGAGAAGAGACACTTCAAGCAAGTCATGACAAGTGGTCACTCTAGGGAAAAGGCTCTAGAGATTGCTAAAAGGAAGGAATCAAAGTTTTCAAAAACATATGTGGTCAGAGGCTATTTCCCACAGAGCACTGAGATCCACAATGAAAAAATTCTTTGCTGGCAATAGAGCAGACATCTTGCAGCATTTGCCACAAAGGTGGATATGACGTGGTGAATTGCTCGAAATGCATACGCATGAGTGAACACGAGCGCTACTTAGCTGCACGGACATCTAAGTTGTGCCTTCTGTGTTTGAGGAAAGGACATTGGTCCAGGCAATGTAAAGCACCGAAATGCGCAAAGTGCCTACTTTTTCATCACGCATTGCTGCATAGATACAATAACACAGTGTCAGGTTATACCGAAGCTGGCGCGATGGTAAGTGATGACAGCAACTCAACAACAAAGAGGGTGGCGTTGCAAACGAGCATAAAGACCTCTTCGGTAGGGGAGGCTTTCCTGGTGACTGCTGTCATACTGGTGAAAGATGCATGTGGTCGATTCCACCCTGAGCGCGCAATTTTAGATTCCGCGTAGCAAATAAATCTGATGTGCGATTACATGACGCAGGCGTTGAGATTTCGGAAAGCAACGTACTCAATGGAGGTCCATGGTGTAAATGGTGTAGGCATGAGCATATCGAAGATGCTACAAGCAACGATAAAGTCGCTCCTCAGTGACTTTGAGATAGCGCTACAATTTTACATTTTGCCTAAAATAATAGGAAGGAAGCCTGATAAATTTGTGGACATATCATCATGGAAAATACCAAAAAATGTGAAGCTAGCAGATACGGGATTCAACATTCCAGCGCGAGTGAACGTTTTGCTAGGCGCAGAAATATTTCTGTGGGACAATTAAAGCTGTGCGAGGGTTTCCCAAGATTGCAGAAAACAACACTGGGATGGGTTGTATCAGGCGGAACGAAAATGAAGGAAGATGGTCATGTGACAGCTCAAAGTCCAATGAGCGATTTTGTGCGAGCAGAGGAGAGACAGGATGAGCTTAATACTTTGGCAGAGCGTTTCTGGGAGCTGGAGCAAATTTCTAACAAATCAACTTTTCTTACCGATAAAGAAGCAGAGTGCGAGCACATATTTCAAAGCAGCGTGACTAGAGATGACAGTGGTAAATTCGTCGTAGAAGTTCCGTTCAAACATAATGTCAACGAATTAGGCGAGTCTTTTCATGCCGCTGAATTGCTCTTTCTAGCATCAAAGAGACGACTCAATAAAGATCCAGTAACGCAAAAAGCATATACGGAGTTCATGGACGAATATTTGCGGCTAGGACATATGAAAAAATTAGAAACATTGGATGTTGGAAAGCTCAAGTCTTTTTCGCCGCATCAACATGAGCTTCGTCCGGAGTCTACGAGTACAAAGCTCCGGGTAGTCTTCGATTGCAGCTGTAAAAGTAGTAGCGGCTTATCTCTGACGACGTGATGATGAAAGGGCCTATAGTGCAAGATGACTTGCTGTCCATCGTGCTACGCTTTCGCTGTTACCGATTTGCGTTAACTGCCGACGTGACGAAAATGTATCGTCAGGCGTGGGTTACGGAAGAAGAATCAAACTATCAGGCAATTTTGTGGAGACGATCTAGTGAGGAGAAACAGGAAGCGTACCGGCTGCTCATGATCACATATGGAACTACAGCAGCTCCATACCTAGCCAAACGCTGCCTAAAGAAGTTGGGCGAAGATAATTCTAATAGGTTGCCATTGGCATCGCATAAAGTGCAGTCCGATTTTTATATGGATGATTTCATTAGTGGAGCTGCCACCGAAGAAAACTTATTCGAAATATACGGAGGCGTGTCAACGCTCAAAAACTCCACAAATTTTACACTGCCCAAGTGGCACTCAACCAGCAACAGTTTCCTGCGGCAGGTGCCAGAAGCCAATAAAGAAAAGACGCTGGGTGTTAACTATGCCGAAATCATCAAAACGTTTGGCAATCTTTGGGAGGCAGCATCGGACTTGTTCAGGTATGTTTGGCCAGATATATCTCCCACCAAATACATAACCAAAAGGGTTGTATTGTCGGAAATGTCTACATTGTTTGATCCCCTTGGACTAGTGAGTCCGGTCGTCGTAAAGGTTTTCTTACAAGACCTATGGTTTCAGAAGGTAGCTTGGGATGAATCATTACCCATGCAGTATCACAGTCAATGGACTGAGTTTCGTAACAAGTTGAAAGCGATGCAATAGGTCAAGATTCCGCGTTATATTTTAAGCGCAAAAGACATCGCAAGAGTAGAAATGCACGGGGTCGCTGATGCATCAGAACGGTCCTACGGCTGCTGCCTCTAAGCGCACTCAATCGACAATGATAATGGCGTCATCGTGCAATTGTGGAGGGCAAAATCAAGAGTTGCGCCCCTCAAAACAAAATCATTGCCCGGATTGGAGCTGATGGCAGCTCACCTGCTGTCTATATTGGTGGAAAAGAAACAAGCGAATTTTCCGATTCATCCTGATGCGTTGTATATGTGGAGCGACTTGGAGCTTGTGCTCGAGTGGCTGAGAGCGGTTCCATCGACCTCATCTTTCGTTGCCAACAGGGCTACCTTGATCCAGCAGGCAACTAAATCAGCAATTTGGAGACATGCTCCTTCTCGACAAAAACCCGCAGATATCATATCCAGAGGTGCGTATGTAGACGAATTACTAAACTCTTTCTGGTTCTCAGGTCCACCATTCCTAAGGAAGTCTTGTGATCTGTGGCCATCCAGTAAGGTATGCAACAAGTAAGCTGAAGTTATTGAAGAACGGCGCAAGCAGACCACAACTTAGATTGGTGCGGAGCAAGATAACCATTTTTTTGGTTGGCTAGAGGGGCGAAGTGAATTCGAAAAAACTCAAAAACGAGTAGCACTGTTTCTCTGCCTTTTGCGGCAAATAAAGGGTGTGCAAGGAGAGATACCGATGCTCGGCACCTCAATGCTAGACAAAGCATTAATTCGAATTGTATATTGCTTGCAGCAACACTACTTCGGCAAAGTGTACAGAGAGCTATAAAGAAAGGGCGAAGTGCACTCAGCAAGCAAGGAGAAGGGCTTGAGTGTTTTCATCCGAAGTTGCCATGGCGTCGATATTCTCCGAGTAGGAGGCCGTTTACAGAATGAAAGCTTGCCGTATGATGCAAAAAGATACTATTTTGCTTCCTGGCAATAGTAATTTCGTTCGTTGTTATGTGCGATATATGCATGAGAAACATATGCATCTGGGCTCGCATGTTTTGATGGCGATTCTGCGACAGCGATTTAGGATCGTGCATGCAAGAAAAGTGGTACGATCGGTGACGACGAAATGCTTGCGGTGTTTTCGATGCCGCCCGCGTCTGGAGCAACAAATTATGGGAAACTTGCCCACTGAACGAGTGAACGTGGCCAGCCCATTTACGACGAGTGGGGTAGACTTCTGTGGCCCTGTTACGACTACGTACAAGCTTAGGGGAGTACGTGTCACAAAAAGCTACATCGCAGTATTCATATGTTTCGCAACTAAGGCGGTTCATATGGAGGTGGTCTCTGACTTGTCGGCCAAGGCGTTTATCGCAGCACTCAAGCGGTTTGCGGCACGCCGAGGCTTGTGCACACAGCTGTTCTGGAACAACGCCACCAATTTTGTGGGTGCTCGCCGTGGGCTGAAAATGTTCAGGAAAACCATTCAAGAGCAGCAGGTGCAAAGCGAAATATCACAGTTTTGTGTCACCAGCAACATCGACTTTCGTCACATATCAGCGCGCTCACCCCACTTTAGTGGAATGTGGGAGGCGGCGGTAATATCTGCCAAATAGCATTTGACCCGCATATTAGGGGAATCATTTCTGACTTTTGAGGAACTGTGCACGGTGGTTACAGAAATCGAGGCAATACTAAACTCGCGCCCATTAACAACGATTTCGACTGATCCCAACGACGAAGCAGTGATAACACCATCGCATTTCCTGACAGGTGGGCCTCTTATTGACATTGCGGAGCCTACTGTCGACAACAAAAATATTTCTCTTTTGAACCGCTGGATGCGGCTGACGGCCATAAAAAAACACTTTTGGCAGAGGTGGTCATCCAAGAATTTGCATGAGTTGCAGCGAAATGCGAAGTGGACTGCGAAAAGGCGCAACGTGGCAAATGGAGACTTAGTGTTGGTGTCAGAAGGCAACTTGCCGCCAAAAGTGTGGCTACTTGGAAGAGTGACGAAACCCGTAGCAGATGCAGCAGGTCAGTTGCGCGTAATCGACATAAAGACCAGAAATGGAAATATTCGGCGCGATACACAAGGTTGCACCGATACCAATGTCCGGATAAAGTCGGTTGAGCATGTTGCGTATTAAAAAGCTAGTATAGAATGTTAAGTATTAATTTTTAAATCATCTTTTTGAAGTACGAAAACAATTTTGACACACTGTAAATTAAAAGTACGAAAACTTATAATTTACAATGTATTCTTTATTGTAACGGTAAACCGCTTTTTTATGAAAAACTGCGAAGAATAAGAACAGTTGAAATGTAGAAAGGAATAAAGTCGGTCGCATTTTACCAAAATACTAAAAAAGTTGAAAGTTTTTTTTACTAATAATTTTTATGTCAGAATCAATTAATTAGTTATTTTTTTATATTTCGGGAACGCAAAAACAATTGCGTGCAAGAGATTCGCCGATGAAAACCTATCCATGGCCCTAATACAAGAGCCATGGATAATTGGGGGCCAAATCAAAGGTCTTAGAAATAAGGGATGCAAGTTGGTTTATTTTCACTGTTCACGGCCCAGACCAGCGATTATTATTGATTATAATAATAACTATTTTCCCATTTCAGAATTTACTAGTCAAGATCTAGTAGCCATCCTTGTTGAAGTCTCAACAGAGAAGGGAGTGCAGGAAATTGTTTGTGCGTCCGCCTACTTTCCAAGTCACTCCAACATCGTACCTCCCGTGGAGATGCAGGGGCTTATTGCACACTGCCAAAATAACAATCTGCTGTACGTGATTGAATGCGATGCAAACGAGCATCCTCATGTCTGGGGAAGCTCTGACATCAACAACAGGGGTGAGTCTCTCTTAAGTTTTCTCTTAAGTAAAAATATCAAAATATGTAATAAGAGTGCAAGGCCAACCTTTACTGACGCGGTTGAAGAAGAGGTATTAGACCTAAATCTAACCAATCCTTACATCGCCAATTTTGTCAGAAATGCAAACACTATCAAAACATATTTTACCTCCAAAATGAAAAACTTGCCGTAAATAATTTTTTAACCAAAGTCCCACATTAACAGACAAATGTTCAGTTTATAAAAAATTATAGAATACCTCACGCTCAACATACAAAAAATAACAAATCAAATTAATGATCTCATAGAAAAAGACATAATAAAACCATCCTGTTCCAAAAAAAAGTGATACTGACACAAAGAATTGGAGATTGGTTGTCGATTACAGACAATTAAACAAAAAAAAATTACAAACGATAAACTTACATTGACAAGACTAGACGACGTTTTAGATACTATAGGCAGAGCAAAATATTTCTCAACTCTAGATATGACGACTTCGTTTCACCAAATAGAGTTAGAAAATAAATCTAAACCTCCCACTGCTTTTTCAGCACACAATGAATCTTACCATATTTAACGAGTTTCATTTGGACTAAAAATATCCTCGAACAGATTCCAACGTATTGTAACAATAGCACTTTCCGGCCATGATTCAAGCGCATTTATTTATGTCGACGACATAATAGCTTTCGGGGGTTCTTTAAAACACCAAAACGAGAATTTAATACATGTATCAAATATTGCATAAATAAAATTTTAAACTAAATCCCGAAAAATGTAATTTTCAAAAACCAGAAGTTGTGTATCTGGGCCATCTAATAACAAAAGGAATCACAGGAGACCCGGAGAAATGTAAATCAATAATCAAATACCCGGCACCAAAAAACCCAGAAAGATTTGTCGCATTCTGTAATTATTACAGAAGATTTGTGAAAGATTTTGCGGAAATTGCAAAACCACTAAATGACCTTCTAAAGAAACATAAGAGTTTTATATGGGACGAAAACTGCCAAAACGCTTTCGAGACATTAAAGAACTATAGGCGCATTCGATTTGTCACTCTATCGAGGATAGGATAGACTTTTGTATGGAAAAAGTTATCGAGTACATTATACTTGGATTAAACGAGCGAGTTTTTCTATCCTCGATAGAAAGTTCTTCCAAATTGAAAATTGCTTGGAAACCAAAGAGATTAAAAATTACTTATACAAATATCCTTTTGATTTTTTATATTTTAGCTGATTAAATTGAAAGAAAACAAAAATTAATCTTTGGATTTTGTTTTTTGATTTTTAGTATTATTATTGTGTTGATTGAAATTCTAATCAAATGATGAGTTTTCCAATACCCAGATTTTTATAAGGAAATCGTTTTTACAATTGACGCATCAGATTATACGTAAGGTTCTATATTATCAATAGTCGATATTGGTAACGATTTACCAATTTCATATGCAAGTTTATCATAAAATAAGCATGAAACAAATAAACCAGTAATAGAAAAGAAACTCCTTGCAATTCATTGGGGTATAACCCATTTTAGACCATACCCCTAAAAAAATTTACTGCTGTTACAGACCATAGACCATTAGTTTCTCTATTCACACAAAACAATTCGAACTCAATAATAAAAGTCATACTAATGAAAGTTTGCCACATATACAAGTAAATAGAAAATGCATTATAGTAGACTGTAGCAATAATCCAAGCTTGAACTTAGGTTCAGTTTTGGAGTAGCTCACGGAAGTACTAAATATGCACAATATATATAAAGTAGCACTATCAAATGAAGATAGCATTTTAGAAATACAAGATGAAAATTTTATAATGAATATATTTAATAACATACAAAAAATATAAAAGAAAAATTTTTGCAAACACCTATATCAATTTTTATATATACTCAACAAAAAAAAAAAAAATGGAACAAGTAAACAATATAATAAATGAATATCACAATTCACTACACGGAGGTCACACCAGAGCGAAAAGAACATTGCCAAATTGAAGCAAACATACATCTGGAAAGGTATGATTACAATGGTATAAAACTACATTAAAGATTGCAAACTTTGCTGCAAAAATAAAATAGTAAGACACACTGAAGAAAAATTTGAGATTGGTAGATTGACAGGTAGTACAAATAGATACAGTAGGTAGTTTAAGAAATTCGAATGGCTATAGATATATATTAACTATTCAATATGAATTGACAAAAGATTGTTACGAAATTGCCCTCTTGACAACTTATTCTGTTCGAAATTGCCCTCCTGACAATTTACTGTAACTCTCTGTACTCGGATTCGTACCACTGAATCGTGTAGTAATTAAACAATCGCTGGTTAAATTAAAATAACTCACTTGATTTAATTATTGCAATTTACACACTTAATATTAGGCTTAAAGTTTACTTTGTTACAATTTGCACTTTACTTCACAATTCATGAATCACTTTATTTAATAAGTAATTTCATCACTTTACAAAATCACAATTTCAAATACTGCCGCTTCGATTTGAATGCACGATGTACACACTGTTACGATCTCTGTTCGAATGTCCTCCACTTTGCACAGTCTTGTGCTTTTTATAGTTTCGAATTGTTGAGGTGGAAACTTCTACAATATACTAGAAGTTTCTGGATGTTTCTAGAACTTTATACACACCTCAAGAAGTTTTTACTTTCGAGATAATTCTTTACACCACAATCGCTACAAGGAAAGAAGCTTTTATTCGAATAGATTGTTTCTTGACTTACGCACACAAGGTGGTACACTCATTCTCAAACTCCAGATGGGATCCTAAAAGTATGCAATCCCGTTTCACTGATATGCAATCACATTTCAATATGTTGAAGCCTTCCCATTAGAAGCCAAAGATGCCACAGAAGTAGCGAGAATAAATATTATGTGCCGAGACGCTTGAAGTCCTGTTGGACACACATTTTCCAGGTAGCGTAGATTTTGCAGGAGAAAAATATCACCAGTTCAATCCGACGGTCCTTGGTAGCTTCTGCGTGACCGACACACAACTTATATGGGCCATTCATAGTTTTGACCCTTTTAAGCCCCGGGTCCGAATGGTAGTATCCCGGCGGACATACAAAATGGAGCCTATTTAATTCTGCCATGGCTAGTGCGCATCTACAACGCCTGTCTCAGGTTGATGTGCATTCCTATTAGCTGGTGGGAGTCGTGTGCCGAAAGCTGGGAAGGCGTTCCATACCAAACCAAATAACTACGGACAAATCTGTCTGTTGTCGTTTCTTCTGAAGATGTTAGAAAGGGTCGTAGATCTCCATATCAGGACATCCATCAATCCAACCCTTCTCTGCCAAGGGCAGTCGGTGGAAACTGCGCTTCACGTGCTCATTTCTCATGCAGTTGCTTTCAAGGAATACACTCTTGCCGTCCTTTCTCGACATTGAAGGCGCATTTAATAATGTATGCCCCATTACCATAGTTACAGCATTATCGGATCAGACGTCAGTCTTGTCAAATTCATTGAGCATGTGCTCAGAGCAAGGCCAATTGTTCCAGTATTGGCAAAGGGTAAGTGAGCAGAGACATACCTTAAGGCGGGATTTTGTCTTCCCTTCTCTCGAATTTAGCAGTTAACACTGCTCTCAAAAGGCTGGAAGATCGCGGTAGTAGCGTAATAACCTATGCAGACAACATCGCTATCACTGCCTTAGGTAAATTCCCTTAATCGCTTTCTGATAAGCTAAGCTATCCACTAGACACCCTGACTAACTGGAGCACCAGTGCAAAGACTGAAGTCATGCTGTTCACTAGAAGGTGCAACATACCTTCGTTCATTCAACCGAAGCTCAGCTGGAAGGCAAATCTAGCTGAGAGGGTCCTTAAAGTATCATGCGAGACTACACATACGGTTCAATGTTTGGGGACAGCGTCGGTAGCTGTATCTTTTCCAACAAATTGGAACTTAGCATATCGCTCAGACTCTCTGACCTTTCTGAGTCCATCAGGCAGAAGTAATAATTTACCACGCAGTTAATTGGGTTCTAAGAAATAAGTGTTTCTGGTGTAAAAATCATATTCTTCTCGGACAGCCAAGTTGACATTAGATCCCTTGCGGGCGTCAGTACGTACTCAAGACTCATACAGAAATGCTAGTCAGCTCTAAACGAGCTCCCCACGCATTTTACCGTTCACCAAGTATGGGTATCTGGTAACAGGGACATCGAAGGAAAATGCGAGACAGATGAACTTGCTAAAGCAGGCATACAGCTATCCGAAGTAGACTCTTCTCTGGATATAGGCGTCCCTCACCCTACAGCTAGGTTGGCGAATAATCGCAGGAATTTCCATGAGGCCAACAAAGTATGGGCGGAGGAATGTTCTTGCCGTATTTCAAGACTAACCTGGCATAACCTCAGCTAGATGCGTACGCTTCAGCTATTTCAACTCGGTCGCGAGTCCATCAGCACTACCATTTCGCGGCTGACGGGGCACTGTATGAAGGGGAAGCATGCGGATAAACTGGGTTTGCCCTTTAACGATTTTTGACGTGGGTGTGGTGCTGAGGAAGAAGAAGCGACAGTGCTACATCTTATGTGTCAGTGTCCATCCTTAGCTAGACGAAGAATGCACATTTTTGAGGATCTTTCCTAACGAACAGATGTCGCAACCTGTAAAATGGTAGCCAAATTTATAAAACTGTATACAAATTAATTACAGAGAATAAACTTTTGTTATTCTCATGGTATTTTCTGTACATAGATTTAAGTGTTATAAGAAATGTTATATATTGGTAAGAAAATAGGTCAAATAATTTGTAAGCTATTCTTTCAATTATACACAGCTACACAGTTATATGCACATTATAATTGTTAGTCCTCTTTACGCTATAAGAACAGATTTATGCTTTACTTTAAGAAAATACTTTAAATAAAAAACTGTTCTATACCCACCACTAAAGCGACCACATTACATTTAGGGAAACTTTGTTCGAATGCATCCAATAATGCCCGGTTAAACAAAACCACTGAACTTTTAATCCAGCATGGGGACGTCGTGTTGGGGTGGTGTCCTTGCTTGTCGACGAGAGATGTCCTGTCTCGGTTCGCTGGGTGCGTCCCTGAAAACACTAAACCACTTTCTTAAATAAGCACTGCACTATTTTGGGTTTAAAACAACAAGAAGCTTTTTTCTTAAAATACTAGTTCTTATATACTATTTACAAATAAACATTACAGTCTACGTTTTGACTTTTCTGGTGTTACAGTTACGCAATTGTTATTTGGTGTCAGTGGCTCAAGCCCACTGACCTACTGGAAGTAAAAGTGTCGTCGGTGCATTCTAAATGCCCCTCGTCAGCTTGACTGCGGAACTGTGACACCCTATAAGTTTACATCATAATTAATGCATAAATACTACTATTTACAATATTTGCACCCTAAAAATATGTGCTCTCTTAAATAATATGATAGGAGCCGTTGCTGTGTGTCAACTACGCGTAGGTAGATTGATTCTAACTCACAGCATCCCTCCCCTCTTTCTAAAAGAAGTTAGTGCAACTAAAATCTCTACAATATTTTTCTTGCACTGTAAACAATTATGCGCATCTATTTAACTATATATGTAGTACATATATATAATTTGTTTTATTTTTCCCATAAATTGCCTTATTTGGGTTCTATCACGGTTTTTTTTACTGTTTTATTCTTTCTTTTCCATATATTTCTTTTTCTCTAGCTTTTATTTTCTTTTGTAGTTTTCTTTCTTTTATTTTTTTCTTTACTTTGTTGTTGTTTTTTTTTCTTATTTTTATCTAACATTACTTTTTTTTATATTCCCCTTTTTATAATTTGGTCTTTTATTGACTCCTTTCTCATTGGCGTATATACAAACATCTATACAATAACACAATTATATACTACACCTAAAACCTTACGACCGTCGTTGTCGGAGTGAAATCCCTCGATGAACTCTGCATACCCCTCCCTTCTTTCTGGACCGTTACGTACAAAGATGATGCAAGCTTGTGCGACTAGATGCGCTTCTAACGAAGTCAAAATCAATATTCGATATTCGCTTAGTCAGTGACAATGGATATTTTCTCATTTGAGAAATCGTTACGAAGTTTAGCCGATAAAGTTGGCTATGCTCGATCTTTTCGTGGTTAAAACGATTTTTTGCGCCAAGAGATTATTCTGCGAAGCTAATTGAACGATGGTAGTTATGGCTGTTATTGTTGTTGTAGCCATTTCACGGTAAAATTACGAAGTAACCTCGGGTTTTGGCTAAAATTATCTCTTCTTCATTCTAGACAACAATACAATATAAATACTGTTACGTACATGTTAGTGTTTTTCATGCCATTTCGTCAGTTATGCAATAAAACTCAAGTATTATTAGACTTTTACTTGTCAGATAGAGACTATTGTATTCAGCCGATACCATCTCCATTTTTTTATAAGCTTAAATCGTAGTCATCTCGCAAATGGGAAATTGGAAGCTCTTTCACTCTTTCATATAAAAATGAATTCTCACTAATTTCGTTTTCATTTTCTTCCAACCAAAAATTATCTCTGGACATTATCATTGCAAATTTCGTATTATCATTTTGCGGCTTACTGATTACCCTTCTTCCACGTCTTCTCACTTCTTCTTATTCAGTCAGATTTTTGTTCGCTGCTCTTGCATTTCATCTATGGGTCTCCTGGATGTTGGTTAACCTCCTACTCTGCCTTTGACGCTGCAGGAAGTCCCTTCCCGGTTCATGCTGCACAAAATTGAACCATCCAGATGTCCTTGTCTGTTCACCAACGCCTGAATACCTAAAAACCATACTTTTATACATTTATCGAGTTTTAATTATTCTTACTGGCTATTACATTTATTTCATTTTTAATATTCTTGCTAACGAAAATGGTAAATTTCATGTGTTATTTCAAGTTATATATCGTATATCTAATACGTCTTAATAACCAAACTATAAATAAGTAATAAAAACAGTTTTCTTTACAAATATTATTAATTAATTATGATACAATTTTCTTTAAATTATTAGCGGCATTCAAAATTTAAATTCTTCTCAATGAATATACATTTTATAATAATTTGATTCATACATGACAATTATTTTCTAATTAAATTATATGCCGCATAAAAAAAATTTTTTTATATCAATTCTTGGCAAAACTAGTTGCCCATCTTACATAAGCGAGTATATAAAAGATAAATTTATTATTTATTTTTTCTTTTCTTTAGACAATTCATTATTCCTTTCATATCATTTCTCTTTTTATATATCTTTTTAAAATTTTCAAGTCTGAGCAAATTCTTTTGCCCTCTGACATAAACTAGAATATTTAAGATAAACCCGTTTATGTGAAAACATTGTCCATTGCATGACTCAACTTTTCATTGCATCTAATTATTCTATATATTTAAATTTTATTACTAGCCCGGTATGTATATATCCATTGACAAGTGTAGTACCCTACAAGATGTAACCTGCTATTATATGAATACATGTCGCCGTCAGCCGTCAGGTACACAGGGGGACTAACATGTAACACATTGTGTACATTGTTGGGGTATTGTCCTTGTTTGGCGGGGGACGTCCTTCTGCTGCGCGCGTGTATCTGAAAAGCCTAAATCACTCTTTGTAAAAATCACTACATTACACTTTTAGTTTTTAAAATCACAAGCCTTTATTACTTAGAATACTAACTTTTATATACTATTTACAATTCATAATTACAATACAAAAACTGACCTTTCTGGTGTTCCAGTTTCGCACCTGTTAATTGGTGTCAGTTGGTCAAGCCAACTGACCTACGCCAATCTGAAATGTTGATGGTGCATTCTAACTTTGAATGCCCTTCGGTGGCTCGACTGCAAAACTGTAGCACCCTAAAAGTTTACATAATAAATATTACATAGGTAATATTAATTCTAAGTACTCGCACCCTAAAAATATGTGCTTTCTTAAGTAACTTTAACACATGCTAATCACACAGAATGTGTGGCATCTGTTAGGAGTCGATGATGTGAGACACTACGCGCAGGCAGCTTGATTCTAGCTCACAACATCCCTCCCCTCTTTCTAAAAGAAGTTAGTGCAACTAACTTCTAATGAATCTTACAGTATTTTTCTCTTTTCTGCACTTTAAACTATCTGTGCATTTTCTTAAACCTATAGTACATATGTATAGTTTTTTTCTTTTTTCAAATTCGCCTTATTTGGGTTCAATTGTTGTATTCTTTTCTTTTTACTTTTGTGTTCTTTTCTTTTTTCCTCTTTTGTTTTATTTTGTTCCTTTATTTCTATCTTTTTTTCTCCTTTTTTATTCTTTGTTTTATTCTGTTCTTTTATTTCTATCTTTTTTTTTCTATATTCCCCTTTTTATATTTGGTCTTTCATCGACTCTTTTCTCACTGGCGTATATACAATTTTCAACAACTAGCGATAATACAATTAATCCTATACTTAAGATCTTATATTCTACTATGAGATTTATATCTAAAATATTACGTTATACTTCTGCTATCTGCTGATCCGGTTGACGGCTGCCGTTGACGGAGTGAAATCCCTCGATGAACTCTGCATACCCCTCCCTTCTTTCTGGATCGGTACGTACAAAGATGTTATAGGTTGGCGATCTGGTTTGCCATTAAAACTTTGTTTTTAGTGGCCTTCTTCTTTCCATTTATATAGTGTGCCCCACGGCTGTAGGTGGTACTGCCTCTGCTTATAGTATTCAACTTGTAAAAAAAAACATTTGGAATACATGAGAGATTACAATACACCTTCTTCCTTTGCAGCAATGCGTTTTATGGTGGAAGTGTTTCTCTTGAGCTTCTTCATAATGGTATTTGACATCGTTTGGCTTTGATGTGGAGACAATCGGTATTTCTCTGAGACACACATTTAATGACGTAATTTGTGTACTCTGATCGGTAACCAGTGTCCTCTTGTATTAAATCATATTTCCTATATAAATCATATTCCATATGTTCATACTCTAGATTGGACATACACTTCAATGAAGCAATTAACTTCCGTGAGCCAAATTTCTTCTGCTTATTATATTTGGTGGTGGTTTCAGTCACCCACCTTAAGCTTTTACCCATCTTCAACTTCTCCAAAATCGATTCTGTTGAGATTGTGATACACTCGGTGGACATTGTACTATAATTTTCCAATTCAAAACATGACTCCGCAAGGAAACTTGTCCTTTTTTCGTTGCTTGTCAATAACTTATGCACAACGCATTCAAATGCTGCGGCCATATGCCGTTTCGCAAAATTAAAATTACATCCGTCGCCATTCATCCCCAATCTAATATGTTGGCATCTTTGGGGTCACAAACCTTAGATAACTGCCAAAAATCGTTGTTTTTCAAAAACGCATCTTTCCGAATACTACGTTGGTCTTTTAGTCCGCACCGCCTTCCGATATCCGCTGTTCCCGGAACTTCCTGCTTCGCTTCACATCATCAGAGCTATATAGACAACACCTATAATAATTTTCTTAATTTTCTAGTATACATTTTAGTTTGATATTTCTTCTATGTTTAATTTTTGCCGAACATTTCAAAGTCAACTCAATAAATGAATTTAAAAATTATATAACATTTAAATAAATACACTATATGTACTATATATACTCTTGGGTATAATTTTCCAATTTAGTATGATTTTTGTTTTTTTTTTATTACAAATTTATATTTTAAATAATTAATTTTTGTAACTCTAATTATTTTTTAAACTACTTTTGATTCTAATGGGAACTTTGCACAGATTATAATTTTTTAATTTATAACTTTTCTTAAACATAAGCTATTCCAAAAATCAATATTTCTACAACATCCTTTTTTTATAATTGAATGCTATATCATTCAATTTGCCATCCACTCGTCTTCTCCCCTCACATTATCGGATTCGCTACCGTATCCTGGAGGAAAAGAGGACTGGACTATGCGTTTTCATAGCCATATAGGGCATCAGTTTTGCTCTGATTAATTTTTCGTGCTCTTTTTCAACACGTGAGTTATCACTCATTTCAACTTTGAACCAATTCATTGGCCCTCCGACAAAAACCAGAATATTTAAGATAAACCCGTTTGTGTCAAAACTTTGTCCATTGCATGACCATACCTTTCATCGCATACAATTACTTTTTATTTAAATTTACTTCTAGCCTGATATGTATACATCCATTAACGATTCTATTTTCCATCCTGTAATTAGCCCGTATATGAATACATACATACATTCAAGGCGCTTTAAATTACCTAGAATTAATTGCTTATTTTCCCAATCAACCTATACTTTTTTTTTATATCCCAACATATACATTTATTCAAATTTCCATACGCTAATTTCCTAATCAATTAACAGTTAAAACCTATGTACGAGTATATCTACATATAGCCTGCTGCAGTATCTGCAAATATATACATACGCACATACCCATTCCTCCTAACTAGAATACTTACTTCTTTAAATATACATTCGTACATTCATTCTTTATCTTATACACATATATACATACTCGTATATATACTTACTTCACCAGCAGTTCCGTTGCCTGGCGTTAATGCTCATGCATCGAATTTCAGTGCATACACTTCCGTATGTGTGTATGTACATATTCGAAGTTTTGTTTTATATTACTTACCCACGACTGTCTTATTATTTTATTTTATTTTTTAATTACGTGCAATATTTATCATTATTTAAAAAAAATATTTTTCCCTACTATGCTTCGTTCGGCCACAGTGCATAATAAGCACTTTTATTACGTCAACTTTAATCGCTCGATTTTAAGTGGCACACTTCTACTGGCCTTGACTTTGAGAATCGGAGCTGTGTGTTATCCGATATACACACGTACATGTTTACGTTGTTATTCTTGTGTTTACACTTGTAAAACACTGTCAACACATGAATCTAGGTGTGCGGTCTAACGTGGAATAATTTCAACAAATTATTATGTAGCTTTTTATTTTTTCCCTTAATCGTTACGACTGTTGTAACTGGGCTTCGGATCTCTGCTACTACATACGGACCTATCCACACAGGTGAGAATTTGTTTCTCCTAGCCTGATTCTTCATTAGTACTTGATCACCCACATGAAAAACTGCTGGGTTCAGTACCTTGTTATAAGCTTCCCTGGCCACTCGTTTAGCGCATTCCTGGTTTTCTCTAACCAATTCGTGCGCTCGCTGCAACTGATATTTTTGTACTTTATTGGGGTCATCAGCATTGTATACAGGCGCACATTTGCGCTTCAAATTCGCTGGCATGTTGAAGTCAAACCCGTAGAGTGTTCTAAACGGAGTTTGCTTAGTTGATACATGCACAGTATTGTTGTGTACATGCATTGCAGTGGTTAACCAATGATCCCAATTCGAGCCGTCTTCTTTGGCAAAACTGCGCAAGTACTCGGCCAGAGGTCGATGACTACGTTCCAATGAGCCATTCGCCTGTGGATGATATGGTGTTATGTGCAACTTCTTGATTCCCAGCATTTTACACGTTTCTGAGAATAGTTTTGATACGAAATTTGAACCATTGTCGGTTATCAAAACCTTAGGTATGTTGTATCTTGCTATAATTTCATCAAAGAATGCTTTGGCCACCGTACTTGCTTCAGCATCGGGTATAGCCACGCACGCCATATACTTTGAGAAATCGTCTTGGAACGTCAAGATGTATTTATTGCCCGAAACAGTCTCAGGTAAAATACCTACAATATCCATATGAACCTTATCAAATGGTTGCTTTGGTGTGTCTGTTAACACCATGGGCATCTTTGTTAGCCTTGAACTTTTGTTGGCCTGGCACTTTGGGCAACTTCTTACATATTTTTTATGTCCTTGAGCATACCTTTCCATCCGTATACTCGCCTAATTCTATCATGGGTTTTCCAGAATCCCTGGTGTCCACCTAGAGGTGAATCATGGAAACCCTTTAACACAGCCTGGATATCCTTTATATCCTTCAGCCATTCCACACTACTGGCTCTTTGTTCATTAGCAGCGTCACCCGCATTGCTAGCATTTCCTGCTGCATCAATTTTATCCCCTTGAATTCTCTCGGTCTTCTCCTTATCTGACCGTGCTTTGGTCCTCGTTTGCACTACTGATACCTTCTGTGCCTGCGGTACTCTGCTGAGTGCGTCCGCATTCAGATTCTTCCTCCCAGGTTTGTATATGATTTCAAAATCATACTCAGACAATTTGTGTCTGAACCTGGCTAGCCTAGACGTTTGGTCTTTCAAATTGGCTATGCCTCTCAACGGCTGGTGATCAGTATATATCTTAAATGGGCGTCCTAGCAGATATGCTCTAAAATTCTTCGTAGCCCACACTATGGCTAGAAATTCCTTCTCTATTGTGGAGTATCTCTTCTCCGTGTCGCTAAGCGCTCTGCTTGCGAATGCTATTGGTCGGTCATCACCGACTTCCCCTTGTGACAATACTGCCCCTAATGCTTCATTGCTAGCATCAGTGGTCAACAAAAAAGTTTGCTCAAAGTCGGGGTACGCCAAAATTGGTGGCGAGCTAATTATCTCCTTTAGCCTCTCGAATGCTTGCTGACATCTCTCTGTCCATTCGAACTTTGCTTCTTTTCGTAGCCACTTATTAATGGGCAAAGCAATTCCGGCTAGTCCTTCCACGAACTTTCTATAATAGTTCACTAGTCCTAGGAATGCTTGCACTTCCTTTCTGTTTCTCGGAATCGGTAGATTTTTAACGCATTCCACCTTCTGCGGGTCAGGCAGTGCTCCTGCTTCTGAGCAACGATGGCCTAAATAAACCACCTCTCTTCGCAAAAATTGACACTTCTCCGTGTTCAATTTCAAGTTGTGTTCTCGTAATTTCTGGAGCACCTTGCGCAAGCGTTGCGAATACTGCTGCAAGTTCTTCCCATAAATTACAATATCATCGAGATACACAAAACAATCTAACCCTTGTAAGCCTGTTAGCACATGGTTCATTAGCCGTTGGAAGGTAGCCGGTGCTCCTGTTAATCCGAACGGCATTCTATTGAACTCGTAATGGCCTAAACCGGTGCTGAACGCGGTTTTCTGCTTATCTTGGGTATCCACCAGAACCTGGTGGTAGCCACTCGCTAAATCAAGTGTAGAAAAATATCTACTGTGTCCCAATTGATCCAGAATCTCTTCTATCCTTGGTATCGGGAACACCTGCTTGATAGTGGCGTCGTTCAATTTCCTAAAATCAACGACCATCCTCCACTTCCTCTGACCGTGAGCACCTCCCTTCTTTGGCACCAAAATTATTGGTGAATTCCAAGGCGAGATACTCGGCGAAATAATGTTATCCTTTAACATTCCTTCCACTTGCCTATTAACCTCATCTTTGTGAGCACCTGTATTGCTTCTGGTTAATCGGTGCTTGATCCACCCTAGTAGGTATTTCATGCTCTACCTCTGGTGTATACGTTAACTGGTCTCCTTCCAGCAAAAATATGTCATGGAATGACATACAAATGGCCTCTATTGATGCCTTTTCTTCTAAATTTACGCTTGGGTCCAACCTCAGTGATTCTAGCACTCTCTCCATTCTTTTCCTTACATCTATCTGCTTAATCTGATTAACCGTTCCATAATTCGGTTCCTTAAAACTATCATAACTAGTGAACTTAGGCCTAAAATCCTTATCCATATAGTAGTCCTCCTCTGACGCATTTAGTACGCAAGCGTACACTTTACCCTTGGCAACGTGCGTAATGGTCTCTCCCATATACACACCCTCCGATGGCTGCTGCTTGTGCAAAACAACAGTCCTGAGTTTCGTGTTTACACGCATAGTAACTACTCTGGTTGACCTTGCGTTCACTACCTCCCTACAATTCTTAACCCTATTCACGGTTCCTTCCTGCCATGACTTCAATGGGAGAGTAAGGATTCTATTCTTATTATCATCATAAAATGATAACTGTTTCTCCAGCGCATCCAGAATGGTGCGGCCCCAGAGATTATCGCGGCCAATTATCCCATCGGCCGGGATACCTTCCCTATCCAATTCAACTGCGTGCACTCTAAAACCCATTCCCTTAACTTTACTGTGCCCTATTTTAAGTGACCCCAGTGTTCTGATGCAACCTCCGAACGCTCCATTAAGCGTTCTTACATCTTTTGGGTTAATAACTAGTCCTTTCCGTAAAACACTAGATTTTACGAGGCTAGTATCCGCCCCTGAATCTACCAAAAGCACTAGCTTTCCACTAGCTGCCTCCTTGCAGGGTATCTCGATGAAAGCATCTCCTACCCTGCTCACAACGAAACAACGCCCTTTTGACTCCAAAATGGACGCGTATCCACTACCTAACTCTTCATGATACTGGAGAGCCTCCTGCTCCTCCTTCTCCTGGACTGTAGTTCCTACATTACTAGTCCCACGTATTTCCGGCCTTACTATTACTTCCTTTCTTTTGGCTTTCCAGTCTATTGGCCTCGACTGGGCCGCTGGAAGTTTCCCTGGTTCTTTTGTTGGGATTGTCTTTCCCTGCATTCCATTGCTCGATGACCGATTCGTCCACATGAGAAGCATCTCAACCCCTGTTGGGTGTTGCGTATCCTTGGTTCACTTCTGGAATTCCAATTTGGTTGCTGCAGACCACTCCCAGTTTTGAAAGGATTTCTTCCTTGGTTAATTCCTTCTGTTGAATTAATTCTGGGACTACTGAAGTTACCCCTGCTGTCCCTCAAGGTTGGAACCGGGCGACTCGTTGCTGGCTGCCTTTTACTCTGATTCCATTTAGTGTCTACTTGGCACTGTCTACTTGCCTCATGACCGTAAATTTGGCACTCCAAACAGTAGGGCGTGTTTTTGCGTGTGACGCATTCATCCCTTGTATGCCCTGGCTTATGACAGAATGAGCAAATGGGTTTCCTTGGCTTAAACCTCTCAACCAAGAATTCTTGGTCTCTTTGTTGCGGAAATTGGCTCATCAATCTACCGACTCCACATCTGTTTTGCTGCTGTACTGTTCCTACCTCTGCAGGAGCATCAGTCCAGCAGATTCCACCTGTTGTCGTTCGCTGTTGTATTGCTGCTTCAGCTAAAGAGACCGCCTCCACTCACTCTGCCATACTCCTCGGCGTGAGAGTAAGAGTATAATTAGCTAAATCCCTATTTATCAGGCCTGCCTTGAACACAGAAATCATAGTCCGTTCTACTTGAGCCTTGTATGCTGCAACATTTTCTGGAAACTGCCTGTTGGCTTCCGTCTCAGCAGCGTTCCCCAGAGACTGGAGCCTTCGTCCCCAGGCTCTCAATTCCTCCCCAGGTCTCTGAGTTGATTCTTGAATTTCCCATACAAGACAGTCGTATGACTTTTGTTTTAAATACGTCCTATCCAAAAGTGCATATAATTCTGTCAGGGTGCTTACTGAGCTATGCACCAGTAAATTAAACGCATCACCTGTGGTTCTTTGCCTAATACACTTTATTAAGTGTTCCCCGTCCGCTTCCGAAACACTCTGTTGCGCTAGCTCACAACCTTCTTTGAAGCGCCGGATCTCAGTTCTCAGATCATACAACTCGACTCCTGAGAACATGGGCACCAACTTCTCCACCGCATGAGCAACTTCCAGAATGCCCATTTTATTCCTTTGTGTTTTCTCAATTGCTGGTAAAACCTTAGCTTTATTAATCTCTTTGGTAGTTTCCAAATTCACTTCTCCCGGATCTGAGAGGTAATTGGCCAGTGACGGACTCAAACTAATTAGTCTTCGATCGTTTGTTCGTACTGGCGAAATATTGTCCCCAGTATCGAGACTTTGCTGCACTGGTACTGCTTCCGGCTCCTTTGGCGGATATCCCTTATTTTTATTAGTTACCGGACGTTCCGGAGAAAAAGGCTCGACCCCGATTTCAGATGCGCCAAACAAAAATTCCGCTTGCTTTTCTTCATTAAGTACTAATTTTGGCTTCACCATGCGGCTTATCCCTTCTGGTGTTAAATATTCCGGCCAACGTACTTCCGGAGGCAATGTCAATACTGTCTGCGTAAATCCAGCTGATGCTGATTTTGATCTCTCCCTATTCAGTGAAGTCCTATTGGTCGCCCGTCCTCTTTTCAATTCCGCACACTCCTTTTCTAACAGCGTTGCTGCTTCCTCTGTTTCCGTCAACCTCTGAGAAAGTTCCTTTACCTTCTTCTCCAGGTACTCTTTTTGTGCTCTCCAATCTTCTGCTTTCTTATGAAAACTGAACAACTTTTCTTCTGTTCTTTTTTGGATTGCCGTAAAAGCTTGATCCGCTACTTCCAATGGTGACACAGCTCCTCCGGCATTCGCCTGCTTCCACAATTCCTGAGCTTCTTCCCTGCTCGTACTCGCTTCGAACTGGTCAACTATTTTCCCAGTAAACAGTTCCACCTCTGACTGCATTGATTTCAATCTGTTCCTTACTTCCTCGTCTGGTGAAACCAACCTCACAGTTTGTTGTCCTAATTCCTCTAATTCAGAACTAAATGTATCTGCCCATTCGTTGATCAGATTATTTATGTAGTCTGCGTAATTTTCCGCAAAATATTTTCCCTTGCCGTACTCAACTGCATGAGGTAACAACAGTCCGTGATTATTGTTGAACTCTCTCCCCAGATTTTGCAACTGTGTTATTCGCTTGCGGTAATACACGTCGTCCTTACGTAACCTGCCGTCTTTCTTAAAATTACGGACCAATTTTTCAATCGCTTCTCCAATTTGCTCCTGCATCAGCAGTAATCCTTGCGCTTCCTTCGTCATGTCCCAAATGCCAGAACAGATGGCGTATCCCAATTACAAATAAAAATCCAATAATTGCTAAGACTTGTTACAATATTTTATTCTGTCTTACTTAATTATAAATACAAATTTATATAATAAAAAAAAACATTTCACCGTAAATTCTATCTTAATATTCTTTTAACTTCCATCATAAGTTCTATGTTCGCTGTCTACCGGCGTCCACTAAGTCCTTCCATCAATGCAAAGTTGTCCATGACTTCCTCACCAATACTCCTTGTTTTCCTCTCACCATCTTTAATACATCCATAGAAAAGGCCATAAGGCCATATAAACCGAAATTTGATTTACCGGCAAAAGTGTTTTGATTCATTCCCGGAAATTTGAATCCATATTTAAAAATAAACCCGTAACGTATGCGCCACATAATAATAGCATTTTACCCTTTTCTTCAACATTGCTACGCAAATCTCTCACTCAACACAATTTTGTTTCCATTTCTCCCTAGTATAAAACCGCGGAAATACACTATATATCGAGATTATACTTATTCTAGTACAAAAATTATACTTTCATTAGCATAAAAATTATACTTATAATAATATCAAAAAAAAAAAATTTGTTTTTTTAAAATATTTCTACTAATTCCCAAGAAGTTTTTGGTTTCGCAAAATTATTGCCAAAAATATTCACACCCAAAGAAAGAAATTTTACCGTAGAACCATACGCATTTTCATTATCGCACAATGATATGCTTGCTTGCTTCGTATTTTTAGTACGTAAAATTACTTTAACGTCGCTACGCAAAATTGTAGTTTCCGAACTACTTAAACTCGATGCACAACACGTGTTGTAAACATTTCTCGAAATATCTTTACCTAGTACCCTAAGTTCAAAATGCCAAATATTTAAATCAAATGTTCTATGTTCGTTTTCAAACAACCTAAATTTAGAACATCTGAATTTAAACAATCTAAAAATAATTTAAATGTCTCCAATATAGATGACATTGGCTTAATAAACCATATAAATGTCCCTCACGTCAAACAAACTCAAATCCCCTACAAAAAAAATCCTCACAACTAGGATGTACATACATAGACCGTCCGATCTTACTGACGGTTTATGGTTGCCATACAAAGCTGCGTGCAACAGCGCAAACGCGCCTATAGGTTGCGACTTCTTTGACCAGCGCTACGGCGCCTTCAGGGTCGCAGAAGTATCTACTTATTCTACGCTACTATACACTCTACTCACCATAACTTTTCCTGATGACATCTTTATTCCACAGTGTCCTTTGAATTTGTTGCAGGATGCCTCTCTGCCTTACTCCAATAGGTCCTTTATGTTGGGGTATTGTCCTTGTTTGGCGGGGGACGTCCTTCTGCTGCGCGCGTGTATCTGAAAAGCCTAAATCACTCTTTGTAAAAATCACTACATTACACTTTTAGTTTTTAAAATCACAAGCCTTTATTACTTAGAATACTAACTTTTATATACTATTTACAATTCATAATTACAATACAAAAACTGACCTTTCTGGTGTTCCAGTTTCGCACCTGTTAATTGGTGTCAGTTGGTCAAGCCAATCTGAAATGTTGATGGTGCATTCTAACTTTGAATGCCCTTCGGTGGCTCGACTGCAAAACTGTAGCACCCTAAAAGTTTACATAATAAATATTACATAGGTAATATTAATTCTAAGTACTCGCACCCTAAAAATATGTGCTTTCTTAAGTAACTTTAACACATGCTAATCACACAGAATGTGTGGCATCTGTTAGGAGTCGATGATGTGAGACACTACGCGCAGGCAGCTTGATTCTAGCTCACAACAACATGCCGTAACTGTGTATACTGATGGCAGTGCGACCACATCCTCTCCGCGGGGGCGGCTAGAAACAGGTTTTCAGAAATATTTTCTGAAAGCGCTGGCTAATCGTAGTCGGTCCGAGAGAAAACAACTCTCTTAAATAAAATATTTTTGTCTTTCCTCAGACATAAAATAGGTTGCGTTGGGCCAGTGACCCGACCGTAAAACAAACCCACTCAAGAAAAGGAAACAAGCCTCGGAAATAATAACAACCACACGACGAAGACCATCAGCTTTAAATCAATGACACGAATTGGAACATGGAACGTTCGCTCTCTCTCTCTCTGAAACTTCAAAGCTCGCACAGGTTTGCAGGGAGATGTAGCGTTATAAAATTCAAATTATCGGCCTATCTGAAACCAGATGGCTCGGGCAAGGAGAATTTCACACCCTCGAAGGCCACTATTTTATCTACAGTGGCAACATACAAAAGCGTGCAAACAGTGTCGGCATTCTAATATCAAAGAACTTAAAAAGCGCATTAATGGGATACAAGCCGATCTCCGAACGTATAATAACTGCCAGATTTAGGACCAGATTTCGTAATATCACCGTAATTCAATGCTACGCGCCTACGGAACCAGACACAGACGATGCCAAAGAAGCGTTCTACAACTTGCTAGACTCTACCATCAATTCTGTCCCAAAAGGCGACATCATCATGACATTGGGCGATTTCAACGCAAAAGTAGGCAACGACCACAGCAATGTCGAAAAACTCATGGGTCGGCACGCCTTAGCATCAGGTAAAAATAATAATGGAGAGCGATTGATTGAACTTTGCTCCAACCACAATCTCTTCATTGGTGGCACTAAATTCCCCCATCTAGATATCCATAAATACACATGGAATTCTCCCGATGGCCTAACTCGCAACCAAATCGACCATGTTTTAATAAGCAGACGGTTTCACAACTCCCTCCTTGATGTGCGCACACGCAGAGGTGCGGACGTATTCAGCGACCATAACCTAGTTGTATGCCAACTCCGCTTACGCCCCGAAGGCATCAGGAAGCAACAGAAGCGAAAGATGGCCTTTAATCTGGAAAACTTCAAAAACCCTGCAACGCTCCAACTTTACCAGGACACACTGTCTACTACCATTGCACTCTACGAACATGGACCGTCCTGGCAACAAATTCAAAAAGCCTGCACACAAGCTGCGGAAGCAACGGTTGGCCTCCAACATCGCAAAAGAAAGCCATGGATAAGCAACACCACCTGGCAATATATCGAAGAACGTAGAAGGATGAAAACCAAAGTAAACACTGCTTCATTATCCGACCACAACAGCTTTCTCAGCGCGTACAATGCTATGCATCGGCAGGTCAAAAATTCTGTGAGGACTGAAAAAAGGGCATATGTGGAGGGAATTGCTGGTGAAGCAGAGCGATCAGCAGACTGTAACAACTTGCGGGGCGTATATGCAGCCATAAAAAAATTGACTAATACGAAACCTAACATACCGCCTATCAAGGCTAGTGACGGTAGCATCCTAACCTCTGACGAAGATCAACTCGCGCGCTGGAGAGAATTTTTCGTGGACCATAGCGTAGAAGCGGAAAACAACACTGCGCCCTTCTTTGCTGAACAGCGAAGAAGAAACCCCAACAGAAACATCGCTGTCGACCCGCCCACCACAGAAGAAATCAGCCTAGCAATCCATAAGCTAAAATTCAACAAAGTTGCTGGACCTGACGAACTTCCTGCTGAACTCTTGAAGTATGGCGCTAATATAATCTCTCACGCACTCTACCCTATCATGCATAACATCTGGGCGACTAACACCATCCCCACTGACTGGAAAGAGGGAATAATAATCACTATTCCAAAAAAAGGAGATCTCAGCCAATGCAAAAATTGGAGGGGCATAACCCTTCTCAACTCCATCCTGAAAATTCTAGCTCTTATCATCTTAGATAGAGTGTCAGGTGTACTCAACAGCCAGTTACGGCGTGAACAAAATGGGTTCAGACCAAACCGATCTTGCGTGGACCACATCAACACTTTCCGCATACTTGTGGAGCAATCTGTCGAATGGAGATCACCACTATTTCTCCTTTTCGTGGACTTCGAACGTGCGTTTGACACGGTTAACAGAGACGCAATATGGCGCTCTCTACAAAATTGCGGAGTTCCGGACAAGATCATCGAACTCATTAAGGCCCTATATAAAGACGCGAACCTTAGTGTGCGTTATAAAGGTAAAAATAGTGCCAACTTTAATATAAACAGAGGCGTTAGGCAGGGGTGCATTCTGTCAGCACTGTTGTTTATAGTGGTCTTGGATGATGTCCTTAGGCGTACTAATGCGGATACGGAGGAGGGGTTGCAGTGGAGATTAAACCAAAAGCTCAGCGATTTGGACTAAGCTGATGACATCTGTTTCATGACGCACACGTTAGCAGGCGCCTCGTCAAGAATACGCCAACTAGCCGTAAACGCTCATGCAGCTGGCCTCAAAATCAACTTCTCCAAAACTAAACTTTTGCGACTGCAAACTTCAAATACATCTCCACTCACTGTACTGACAAATGATAACTCCACCATCAACATTGACGACGTTGACAGCTTCTGCTACCTTGGTAGCTACATAACAAAATATGGGGGTGCAACATCGGATGTGGCAGCACGCATAAACAAAGCACGGTCTGCATTCCTGAATTTAGACCGAATTTGGCGTTCTCGTGTGATATCGCTGCGCACAAAAATACGAATATTTAACACCAGCATAAAAACTGTTCTGTTGTATGGGTCTGAAACATGGTTGGTCTCAGAACAAATAACTCGAGAACTTCAAACTTTTGTCAACAAATGTCTACGAAGAATCTGCCGCATTTTCTGGCCGACAACGATCATGAACGAAGACCTGTGGCGCCTCACCAATAGCGAGCCTATAGACACACAAGTTAAAAGACGCAAGTGGAGCTGGATAGGGCACATTCTGCGTAGAGAAGACACCAACATTGCAAAGATGGCCTTTCAAAGGAACCCACATGGTAGTCGGAAAGCAGGACGCCCACGACAAACATGGGTACGCACTATCCACGCAGAAAGTCACCACAGAGCCACCTGGAATGAAATAAGACACCTGGCTGCTGATAGAAACCGTTGGAGAGCTTTTGTGACCGCCCTATGCTCCGACTAGGGGCGATATTTGACTCTTTTATGATTATGTCTTTTAGTTAACTTTGTTAGCATAAGTATAGTTTTATTGTGTCAAATGTCATGGAATTAATAATTAATAATATGAATACATACATACATTCCAGGCACTTTCAATTGTTTAAAATTAATTGCTACAGTTATTACCTAATGTGTAATGGTAAGCTAAATATATTTTTCTAATTCAATATATATATTTATATATATATATATATATATATATATATATATATATATATATATATATATATATATATATATATATATACATTACTATTCCCCACAGGCTAATTTCCTAAGCGATAAACCGAAAAAATCTATGTATATTGACATGTCGCCTGCTACAGTATGTAAATATCTGCAAAAATATACATACGTACATACCCATTCCTCTTAACTAGAATACTTACTTCTTTAAATATACAGTCGTACATTCATTATTTATCTTATACACATATATACATATATACTTACTTAACCTACGGTGCTGGCGCTACTACTTACGCATCATATTGCACTTCATTAACAGTCGTATACTTGTATAAATGTGTATATACTCTACGTTCAGTTTAAATTACTTACCCACGACTGTCTTATAATTCTATTTTTTAAAAACGTGCTATGAACCCGCTTATTATTATTTAATATATAAAAAATATCTTTCTCTACTGTGCTCTGTTCGGCCATAGTGCCTAATAAGCACATTACGTGGCACACTTCCACTGGCATTGACTTTGAATTTACAGGCAAAAGTATCTTGATTCATTCCAGGAAATTTGAATCCATATTTAAAAATTAACCCGTAACGTATGCGCCACGTAATCATAACATTTTTATTCTTCCTAATACCCTAAGCTCATGGTATTTAATTATGTAAAAAAAAAAAAAATTTAAAAATGTGTATCCAAATATATCCCTACCAACAAACAAACACAAAACCCCTACAAAAAAAATCCTCACAGCTAGGATGAACATACATAGACCGTCCGATCATACTGACGGTTTATGGGTGCCATTCAAAGCTGCGTGCAATAGCGCAAATGCGCCTGTATGTTGCGACTTCTTTGACCATTGCTACGGCGCCTTCAGGGTCGCAGAAGTATCTACTTAAATTACGCTAATATACACTCTACTCACCATAATTTTTTTCGATGACATCTTTTTCCTTAGGGTCCTTCGAATTCGTTGCAGGTTGAGGTCCTTCGAATTCGTTGCAGGATTCCTCACTGCTTCAGGGTTCCTTGCCCTGGGATTCCTCCAATCCCTTAGGTCCCTTAGACTGGCTGCGCCAAAATGTTGGGGTGGTGTCCTTGCTTGTCGACGAGAGACGTCCTGTCTCGGTTCGCTGGGCGCGTCCCTTAAAACACTAAACCACTTTCTTAAATAAGCACTGCACTATTTTGGGTTTAAAACGACAAGAAGCTTTATTCTTAAAATACTACTTCTTATATACTATTTACAAATAAACATTACAGTCTACGTTTTGACTTTTATGGTGTTCCAGTTACGCAATTGTTATTTGGTGTCAGTGGCTCAAGCCCACTGACCTACTGGAAGTAAAAGTGTCGTCGGTGCATTCTAAATGCCCCTCGTCAGCTTGACTGCGGAACTGTGACACCCTAAAAGTTTACATCATAATTAATGCATAAATACTACTATTTACAATATTTGCACCCTAAAAATATGTGCTCTCTTAATGAATTTAAGTGGAGCCGTTTCTGTGAGTCAACTACGCGTAGGTAGCTTGATTCTAACTCACAACACTAAGAAGAAGCTATATCCAAGAGAGCTGACCAGTCTATATGATTAACAACTCCTTCAATTTAATCAAATCAGCCCACTTATAATCATAAGATTTGACATGAAAATGATCTAAACAACTTGACCTAAACAAAGGCAATCTAACTGACACTTCCAATGTTGGATGCTGAGAGTCTTGAGGAAACACCAAAGGATCAACAGAGGAAATGGAAGTAAATTTAATTTCTTCATTCGGATCGTAATTGTTTATCTCTTCTTCTTCCTTTTCATAAATTAATATAGACATTTAAATGTCAAAATAAGCAAACAGTAAATAAACATTAGCCAAATTTTTATTCCGATGGCATCAATACGAGCATAGGAAGGCTAAATTTAATTTTAGAGCCGAAAGTACTTTATATCAAAAGTGGGCGTGCCTTTTCCTTGATCAACCCTATTTGTTGCATATAGATTTTTAATGTCCACATGTTCCTTCCCATAAAATTTCGTCCGTAAATCTCCACCAGATCGTAAGTTATGAATATTTGTTGATAGTGGGCGTGGCAGTTAATATGTATAGCGCCCACTTGCACACTGCATAGTGATTACTAGGACCCACATCTACATAACTGCCAAATTGCGTAACCATTCCATCAATTGGACCGAAGTTATAGTAATTTTGAAAAAGGTAAGCAAAATTCATTATATAGGAGGTAGGCGTGGTCTTTGCCCAAATCGATCCATATAGCAATCTGGTTCTGTATCTTTGTCCAGACTATACTTTGGTAAAATTTCATTAAGATAGCTCTAACGGTGTAGAAAAAAGTGTCCACAGACGGATGGATGGACCGATGGCCAGACGGACGGACAAAATAAAAATTGCTTAGAAAGTGATTCTGATCATATCTGTATATATATGTCCATACCTCACACGCCTCCTTCTTGAAGGTGCAACCCCTCTCAAAAGCACAAAATTAGTATACCCTATTTTTCTTTTTTAAAGTTAAAGGGCTCTGCTGAATTTTTTTCAAAAATTTAATTAGGTGTTCTCATGATAATCAGCTGGTGTAGAAATTTACAATTTCTGATCCGTAAGTAGTTCTCAATCTGCATCTAAACACACTTGTCTTCCAGGAAGTTATATGGTCAAGCCTACACAATCCAAACTCATGTCGGGAGATTGAATCCAACTTACTCTAAACAAACTCTGAATTGCAAATTTCCTGGTCTCGACAGGTGCATTCTCAGACAATTGTAACAGTCTCAGCACAAAAATACTTTTTTCACTATACTATTTACTTGATCAGTGCAAGTAAAAGAAGAATTAATATGGAAGCCCAAACTACATGATCTTTCAACGTACTTCAGCTGTGCGCCACCAAGGAAATTTGTCCACTTCAATTTTCTTCTTAGAGATTGGTAAAACATAAGACTTTAACGGATTTAGGAAAAGTCTATTTCTTTTGGACTAATCAAATATAGAATTTATGTCTTCATTCATTATAAGACTCAAGTGATCAATAAACTCTATGCGCCGAGAAAGATTATTACACACAAAGAAAATGTCATTTGTAAATATAGTAAAGAGAAGTGGGCCAAGAATCGATCCCTGTGGAACATCCAAAAAAACATGCTTATAATCAGAATAGATATTGTCGACCTTTACTGGCTGCATTCTCATTGTTAGCTAACTATTGTAAGACCAACTGCACTGTCACAAAACCCATAATACCGCTTCAATTTTAAACAGAGCAAAGAATGATATCAAAAGCTTTAGAGAATTCTAGGAGACCTAGAAAAGTGACAAAACTTTGGTCATTCATTAACCGAATATCATCCATAACCTTAAGCTTAGAATTCGCACAACTGTGCCCCAATCTAAAACCACACTGCAATAGAGAGTAGGTGATTGACAATGTCTGTCTATCACAATGATGGTATAGAGAATGGGTACCATCCGCGGACCAAACTGGCTAGGAAGGAGTCCCGAACAAAAACCACTGTCTGGCGATGGACAACACTCGATTTATTACTCCAGGTGGAACCCACGCATGTGGAAATCCACCCGCTTCGGCGGCAGGGGCACGGATTCTGGAGGCCCCAACCATCGCTAAAGTCTCTCGCCTTTATCAGCGAGAGCGCATCCTGGAGGAGACGGGGGTTGTTACCGCAATCTCTTCTTCTTCAGAGACGGAAGAACGTACCCTGGATCCAGAGGGCCTGCGTCGGGAAGTCACCACAGTGGCGGAACGACCGACCAGTGATTCTGGGGCAACGCGAACTCAAGCGAGGAGAAAGAGATAGAAGCGGCTTCCTAGGCTTTTGCAGGAGAAATCCTCACGTGGCTCTGCCAGCCCTTCTGTGTCGACTCCCTCCAAAAGGCCCAGGTCGGCGGAAGTGACACCCACGGAAGCAACCGAGCCTGCGGAGGGATTGACCGCTCCGAAAGCTCGCTCGCGGGGTAAGCGGCGGAAGATTGTTGCTGAAAACAGCATACCCACCTGCTTTGCAGCTGTTACTGCTGGTGGCGCCACGACCCCAAAGGGTACGAGCGAAACCTCGGTGGCAGCTAATGTGGCGGGGAAGAATGTTGCCAATAAGCTGCAGTTTGCCCAGCCCCTCGTATCCAGCAAAACCATCTGCCCGGCGAAATCTTTGCCAGTGGCGGGTGGTGAGCTGGACCTTCGCCCAAGCACTTCCAAAGGTGCAGCCAAGCCATCGTACAGCGAGAAGGCTACCGGCCCGCAACCAATGGCGGTGATTGGGAAGCTGGGGCCTGACCATCGCCTAACTGATGCAGAAATAAAACACAGCAAAGATCATCTGATGCGTCGCGTCATTGCCTCCAGTCCTGAAGCTAATGCGAAGGGCTATGAGACAAAGGACGGCACTCTACAGGTGTCGTGCGCGTCTCAGGCCAACTTTGATTGGCTCAGGGGTGTAGTCAATGATGTGCCCCCCATGGGGACCACTCGCTTCGTGGTCTATAGCGAAGCAGGCGTGTCCGTCAGGAAGGCCATCTGCTGGATTCCGGATCCCGATCTGACGACCACAGATGTCCTTTCCTCTCTGCGTGCTCAGAACCCTGGCATCAACACAAGGCTTTGGAGAGTTCTTTCGCACACCAGGAGTAGCAACCGGGATGGTAAAGAAGCTGCTAGTCTTGTGGTGCGAGTGGATGAGGCGACTGTTGATGTCATGGTTTCTCGGTACCGGAGCCGTCTGAGTCTCTTCTTTGGGACTGTAACCTTTCATGTCTTTCCCAGATGAGTGGCTCGGACGATTCTCGTAGCTATCGTCCTTTGACGGTAACGCAGATCAACTTGCAGCATTCTAAAGCCGCTACTGTACTCCTAAGTAGACGACTCACCCAGCTGCACACATCACCCCACATAACAACAGTACAAAAGCCCTGGGTCTTTAGGGTCGCCTCTGTGGCCTTGGCTTGTTGAAAGGGGCCACGATTTTATATGACAGAAACTCGATTAGGCCTAGAGCCGGTCTTATAATATCATCCCATTTCGCAGCGACCTGCCTTGACGCATTCTGTTGTCAGGATCTGGTTGCGGCAGAGATTAGTTTTAAGAGTATGCACGGATGGTCGAGGTTTGTGATTGCATCTGCTTACTTTCCTCACGATGCTTTGGAGGCGCCACCACCTGGGAAGGTCGCTACTCTCGTAGAGTTCTGTGAGCGGTGCAGTCTTGGTCTGGTTCTTTGCTGCGATGCTAATGCCCAGCATACGATCTGGGGCAGCAGCAAGTGCAATGAGCGGGGCTCTCGACTTTTCGAGTATATTGCCTCCTCCAGCCTGAACATCCACAATGTAGGCAGGCAGCCTCCTTTTGTGACTACAAGAAGGCAGGAGGTAATTGACGTCACCCTGTCAAATCCAAGACTGGGGTGGTCGATCAACAACTGGAGGGTCCTCACCGAAGACTCGTGCTCGGACCACAGATACATTGAGTTTCAGTGTGGCGAGCGGGCGCAGATGCCATTGCCCACCAGAAACCAAAGAAAAACAGTCTGGCCAAAGTTCAGGGAGGCACTGCGTAGCAATCACGTGACGCCACTGAAACTTTGCAAGGAGCAGAACATTGAGGCGGCTGTTCTCAACACCGCTCTAACAAACAGCTTCGAGCTAGCCTGTCCAACTAGACCTCCTCTTAGCCGGACTCCTGTTCCATGGTGGAATCTAGAGCTTCAGGTGCTAAGGCGTGAGTCTAGAAAACTCCTCAACCGGGCACTCAAGATGAATCTTGATGAGGACTGGGAACGATATCGACGTGTTTAGAGGAACTACAAAAGCTGATTCGGGACTCGAAAAGGACTTCTTTTAGAGATTTCTGCAGTGATACCGAATCCCTGAGTGTCACGGCAAAACTGGTGAAAGTCCTGAAAAAGGACCCAACCGCTAAGCTGGGGTCGCTCAGGAAACCTGATGGCTCCTATACGGAGAGGCAAAGTGAGACACTCAGCTTGCTGTTGGAGTCACACTTTCCAGGAAATCAGGTAAGCATAGCCCGTCAACAACCACCTTTGGTCGGAACTGTTGTCAGGGAAGCTACACCCTCTCGACATGATTGGTATGTCGCCAGAACTGTGGCGAATGAGGCTGCTATTAGATTTGCTCTCAAATCCATTGACGGCTTCAAGTCGCCCGGACAGGATGGCATATAACCGATTGTGTTGAAGGAAGGCATTGAGTTAGTGTTGGCAGCACTGAAGAAGATCTTCACTGCATGTCTCGAGCTGGTCTATGTACCACGCTCTTGGAGGATGGTGAGGGTTGCTTTCTTTCCTAAGGTTGGCAGAGACGACTACACCAAACCAAGAGCTACAGACCTATTAGTATGACCTTTTTCATGCTAAAGAGTTTAGAACGGCTGGTGGAGCTTCGCATGCGTAGGGAGTCTCTGAAGACGCATCCACTCTCTCCATTTCAGCATGCCTATCAAAGCGGAAAATCCTGCGAGACGGCTCTGCAAAACCTTGTTGGAAGGATAGAGCGAGCCATCGACAGGAAGGAATACGCAATAGACTTTGTGGACATAGAGGGTGCGTGTCACAATGCTACTTTCGACAGTATGTGCGTCTCTGCTAGGCGGCATGGCGTAGACCGGGCTATAGTAAATTGGATACGTTCAATGCTGGCCCAGAGAATCATAACGGTGCGGGCGGAGGAAGATTTGCTGGTATCGTCTGGGGTCAATAGAGGCTGTCCCCAAGGTGGCGTACTGTCTCCGTTGCTCTGGTGCATGTTAATCGATCCCCTGCTTAACGCCATTAATGACTCGGGTATCTACGCTCAGGCATATGCGGATGATGTTGGCTGTCTTGTGACAAGTCCATCCCTTATGATTGTCTGCAGAAGGGTGCATAGAACTCTGGATATGATTGACACTTGGTGCAGTGCGAATGGGCTATCGGCTAATCCTTTCAAGACTGGTATTGTTCTCTTTACCAGACCGAGAAAGCTTGATGGACTTATTCTGCTTACACTAAAAGGAGTCACTATCCAGCTATTCAAGGAAATCAAATATCTTGGAGTCATCCTTGATAAGAAACTTCTTTGGAAAACACATGTCGAACTGAAGACATCCAAAGCACTGTCAGTTTTCTGGCAATGTAAGGGTGTTTTTGGTAAGACATGGGGTATTTCCCGTAGTAAGGTCCTATGGATCTATACAGCTATGGTAAGACCTATTATCACCTATGCATCGATGGTTTGGATGAGCAGACTCTCTTTTGTAGCGGTCAAAAAAGCTCTATCAAAACTACAACGTGCTGTGGCCATATGTTGTACCGGAGCATTTCCGACTACTCCAGGCCCGGCACTTGATACTTTGCTGAATCTCCCGCCACTAGATATCTTCATCCGCGGAGAGGCCGTTAAGGCCATCTGCAGAGTGAAACATAGTGGCCACTGGTATGGGTGTACTCGATATTGGACGACGGCGCAGGCACTGACATCGATTCTGCAATCCTGTCTATGCCCCCGGACTCCGTGTCATCAACCGTCATACTAGAAAAGCGTTACAATGTGTAGCTGCCAGAGGCTCGTTCATGGTTAGATCCCGAGAATGAGCTCGGCAAACACTGCTGCCGTATTTTCACTCCAGGACTGAAGAAGGTTCAGGTTCTGGTGTCTTTGTGGAATCTTGTGGGACCCGTCGGTTCTTTGCCCTTGGTCTGCATGCGTCTGTGTTTCAGGCGGAGGTGTATGCGATACTTGAGGCGATGGACTTTGTTGTGGAAAACAGGTGGAAAGGCAAATCTGTTTGTGTCTGCAGTGACAGCCAAGCTGCGCTCATGGCCTTGGATAGTCCTACCACCACTTCCACGATAGTCAGGTCCTGCAAATCCAGGCTAAATTATGTTGGAAAACATAATAGTCTGACGCTGACTTGACCCCGGGACATGCTGGCATTGCGGGTAACGAGACCTCTGACTCTTTGGTCCGGATGGGTTCCGAGGCTGTTTTTTTTTGGCCCTGAGCCTGTTCTGCCACTCCCTTCTGCTGCCATCAAAGCCACTGCAAACAAGTGGGTTATTTGGACCCACAAGGGAGCATGGCGGGCTGAGAGAGGCTGCGGATGGACGAAAATTATGCTACCTGCTATCTCTGACCGATGGTTACGGTTCCTTCTATCTTTAGGTAGGAGGGACTGCAGGCTACTGGTTGGCGTGATAACAGGGAACTTTCTATGGTCTAGGCACATGGAAAGGATTAGCATATCAGACAGTGCGCAGTGCCCAGCCTGTGGAGAAGAAGACGAGACGGCGCACCATTTTCTTTGCGTCTGCCCTGCCTTTGCTCGAATCAGGTTTGTGATTTTTGGCACTGAAAATGCTGAGGAGTAACCAACTTGGCTCCATGGCCCCACAGGATCTACTTCTATTTCTTCGGTTTAGATTTAAAGCAGAGTAAAATGGATCCTTAAGTGCAGTACAATGGATATACTCGTATACTCTGTCTGAGTGCTGCTCTTACTAGATTGTTCAGACAAAAAAAAAAAAAGTGATTCACAAACTTTTGATAGAGAAGGTAAAATACTAATTAGTCTAAAATCACCTAGCTCCAAATCAGAGGATTTCTTAGCTATTGGAATAACGATACCAGCCTTCCAAATACTAGGAAAGCAAGAAGTCGTAAATCGATTAATAATTATGTGGGTTAACGGACTAAGAATAAATGGTAATATACTCTTGCGAAACTTAACCGCGAACCCATCCTCACCAATCGCATTTGGCTTAACCCTTATTAAACATCGCATCACATCAGCCTACAGACGCAACAGAATTGCAATGTACACGTGGCGGAATTAAACATTCAAAGAGCAGGCGGAGAAACCGGGCCACATGAACCCGGGGAGGCACAGGTGTCACATATAACATTAGGGTCCAACTTTCAGACTGTACTATCACTACTTAGCATTCCAAGATTCGTTGAATTCCTCCAAAGCAGCTTGGTACGCAGGGAACTTTTCAAATTGGAACTGTAAAAATTTCTTTTAGAATGACGAATGATAAAGTAAATTTTATTTCGAGCAACCCTATAGGGAAAATATTTAACAAAAAAATCGGCTGTTTTGGTAAGAAAGATAAAAATAAAATTTCGAGTGCCTAAAAGCAACACACAAAAATTTTAATAACAAAAATAAGTACAGCAACGAACCCGTGACACCTATCAAACAATCCTTGTATAAGAATTTGAAAGATACTGGGAAATGACGAAGAAAAAGGTTACTAAAATTTTACATAATAAATATATTGATGCTACCACGCCATTCACGCGAAATGAGGACGAACTGATAAAGATCACTCTACCCTCCATTTTAATCAACCCTACGTGCCGTACCGAAAGCTACTTTCAAAAAACTACAAACAATTCCTAATGATGATATATGAATAAAATGCACATCGCCATGGTAAATTCGAAGACGGTCTAACCAGACTGCCTCTTTCTTGACCTCTTTTTCTTTTCCTCATGGCTATCGCCTCATTTTCTGCTAGTAGTTTGACATCTAGCACTTCCTCCATCCACTAAAATCCACCGTACTTGTGAATCAGGGTTGCTGGCTCTGTATCATTCTAATAAGATAGTACTAATTATGAAATCGAATAGAAACTAAAACGTTTCGTTATTCTCACAACTGTCCCAAAAGAAAATGCCTGCAGTTGACATCGCATTTTATTTATTATTTTATTATGGATCAGATTTTGAAAATCTTCCGGCGGTGCTGATCGAACATCAGCGATAGATAGATTCAGGCTGGCAACGTCAGTACCCTCCATGGTTACCACCGTCACATATACTTATCCGTGAAGTTGATTAAGATAAACATTAAAGGGCCTTTTGGGGAAATGCAAGCCCATGGTCTACCATGTATTCGCTTGGAAAATATATTGAAGTTCCTATTTTGGAGTCCGTTCTCATCTGTGCTCCGTACACAGGGCTCCTGAATATCAACGTCCTCCTGGGCGATATCAACGTCCTCCTCCAACAGAAAGAAGTAAAGTATGTCCAGTACAATTATCACTTGGGTCAGGTAAATCTGGACAACCTTCAGCAGCACAACTAATAGCTATTCTTCTCGGTGGCGATGCCATCGAGCTGCATGCCATCCAGCACATTGATGCAGCCATCAACCTGGTCATGTTTTCCATCAGTCCTTTGTTTCTTTTGTCAGCCTCTGCTACATGGCTTCGGTGGAGTTTTTTGGTATTTCAGGGTTCTACGGTGTACTGTATCCCACAACTACACAGTGGTGTGAATACAGTGTACCAGACTGGACCCAGGACACTACCTAGTGGGACTCCAGATTGTACTTCGTAGAGAGGATTCTTTATATTTTAGGTATATTTAAGGAGCTCACACACCAACAAGAATTTTTCGCTTCAGTTGTGGTGATGAATATTTCGCATTTGATTCGGAAACGAATTTCTCACTCATGGTTACAACAAATCGATTTATTCGTAAGTGATAATTGTGTAGTTGTTCATTTCGGTTTACCAGTTTCAATTAATAGCTTCCCAATTTCTTCCAATATTTTATCCTTTTTGCCATTGTTTTTGTAATCTTCATTTGTCAAATAATATAAATGCTATATTTTTTATTAATTAGATTAAACATTCCGTTTTCGACATTTTTGTTATGCTTCAGAATAATTTCCGCACGTAAAAACGCAATCGGCAAGAAACTAAAACGCAACGAAAAAAAAAACAACAAAGACGCTGTATACAGAAAATTTCGTTGCGGAGAATTCGTTGATGCATCGCAACTGGTGCAAAAAATTCGTGTCGGTATGTGGGCACCTTTAATTGCAGTCATGTATATATTTTTCGCACTTTGGATTTGTAACTTTGTGACATCAAATATCTTTGTCTGTCTTCTCCGAACGAATAAACACCATAATTCCAGCAGTTAAGCTATAACATTGGTGCTTACATTCATCTTCATTGTTAAGCCAAACATAAACACAAACGGCGGCTTCTATATCAAGCTGTGCATACATGAATTGATCTCCTTTTTCTCCCTCACTGTTAACAGTGATTTTACCCTCGACCAGAACTCCACATGGATATCTGCTTATGAAGTACGTCTCACAACAAAATTCCTCTATAAGAAAAATCTTTTGAGTTATATGTTTTCTTTATTGTTTCTTACTTCCTGCGTAATCTTTTACCAAACAGAAATAATCTCCTAAGAAGTAATGTCTGAACTTTTCACAGAGCCAGGAACGCCACTTTGACTCTACATTTCTTCTGCATCTTCTTGCTCAAGATACATTGACGAACTTCACCCCCAATATACGGCATAAACACAACAGCAAAGCCATAATGTGTATATGTGCAATACTTTTCGTATATTCCGGTTGTAATATTGAATTAAAGGTTCTTCGGTAAGAATAGTTTTCAGACATTGGGCATGCTCAAATCCTGATGGAACAAATGGGCATTTAAAATTGTTTGTTTCTATTTGCTATTCCCGATATACAATACTCGGCAAATACTGAAGGTAAGGCAGACGATCTACTGCACTAATAACAAGCTAACGAACGTTACGAGCATCAAAAACAACAACAACAAAAATACAAACGACAGAATACAACACACAGAGAGATGTAGAGATCAACCGGCCGCAAGTACATGACACAAAGAAGACAAATAATATTTGCTTGCGCTACAGCAAAAATATTCAAGGCGACCACAACAACAACATTAAAGCCCACAATAGTTGCTTCGGGCCGCGCTGACTGCAGCAACAAAACTTCTAGATAATTGGAAGTACTCCAGCAAAGTGGTTAGCCAGAAGCACTTAAAGGTGGCCGAAGGACAATTGTACCACAACAATAACAAGCATAGACAAAACGGGCCAACGGAGATTTTACCATACAACGGTGTACCCACAACAACACGATGCGCTGATCCCGGTGGCAGCTTTTGCTTTATAAGCAGAGTGCCGCGGGCAGTGATGTTTCTTTTATCCAGGATCACTCGGCGAACAAACAGAATCAATGGTTTAAGGTTTTTACAGACTCCACTGAGACTTTACTAAAGCAGTCAGAACCAGTGGTTTAGGGTTTTTACCGACTCCACTAAGACTTTACTAACGCAGACAGAGCCAGTGGTTTACGGTTTTTACCGACTCCACTGGGACGCTGTGACACTCGGTTAGGTACTACAGAAGCTAACCATACTAGGATAATTAAATATTATAGGAGACTCCATGTTAACTGTTGCAGAAAAATATAATTTTAATAAAAATACATATATTAAATTAAAATTCATATTGCGTTCTAATAAATCTCCGTTACGAACCTTAGACACCGCTTTTCCAAGACAAAAGATCCTAACGAAGTTAACATAACCTTCACGAACATCCTAAATAATATAACTAAATGATCAGAAACATCTGTTGCCAATATATCAGCGAGAAAATGTTCCACATATGTAGAAAATACAGATCCCTCCTTATCCATATCCAACGTACTAATCCCACCTAGCAATATTAGGCTTAATATTTGACAAAAGACTAACATACAAGGAACACTGTAAAGTCATTAGAAAAAGTTTATTGTCAATCCTAAATATATAATATAATTTTTGTCATCTAAATATTGTCATATCTATACACATACGAGTACACTTGTAAATATTACAAAAACTTTAATATTATTGTTCACGCACAGTAGAAGTCTCAAAATTAGCTTTACTATTATTCTTTATTATTTATTAACTCCAAAACATTGTTTAAAATTTATTTATGTTAGGTGTATTTAGTTTTGTCTAGTCCCACGTTGCGTTCAGCTTCACAGTCAAAAAGCAAAAGAAAAATCGTATATCTCAAAATTTAAAGCCGAGAGAATCGTCTCTCTCACTCATTGCCTGCAAACGTACGTTAGTAGCGTGAACATATAGACGGCTTGCCAGTGGATGAACAATTATCTAAAATTGATTACGGACTTTGCATTTATGGTCATTGTCACAATACTGCAATGAAACTAAAAAACGACTGGGAGTTTATCTGCACTGACGGATCAGAAATAGACACCAGTACCACGCTTGCAGTTACAAAAATACTTGTTGTCACCATTGCTTTCAATGCGTTACCACCGTACAGCTCGGTATTTACAACTGAAGCAGCTGCAATGGTTGAAGCAGTACTCTTTGATTCTCAGAAAGGACACAAATATATCATATGTAGCGATAGTAAATCTACTTTAGATTCTACACACAACTACACAAATGGAGTCCCATTAATCACAGAATCCGAAACATCATACTATTAAATAAGAACACCAAAAAAATTATGTGCGTCCCTGGCCACTCTGTAATAGAGCCAAAGAAGCCACCCAAGAACCTTTACATTTTAGCGACCAATTTATCAACAAAGATATTCACAAATTACTACAAGGATCTCTACGTGAAAGCAACACAAGTGATTACCACTACAAGAAATACAATCTTACTGGGATAAAACCTTTGTACCAGAAAAGCATATCTTGCCAAAACATAAATATGTTTACGCGCCTCATAATCGACCCCTCGATAGCCACCCACGCCCACCTACCACATGCCTCAGACAAACAACACTGTCATTTCTGCGACTCCAGTGATTACTGAACAACACACCTCCTTGATACCTGTCAGAATTGGAAGATTCCAGTGCTGCAATATTTCCAAAGCGCAAACTATCTGAACTACTCAAAAATACAGGTTATAAAAGCATATACTCGTATATAATTTTTTAATCCTGATTTGCATGAATAGCAAGATATACGTACAATTTTTCTTCATTGAATATCTTTTGTGATGCGTGAGAGAAACGTTTTGATGTGTGATGTGTTTCAGTAAAGACGGTTTATATATAATGGAGATCCAATCTTAGTTTTTGAATTTGACCACGAATTACAGTTAATTACTTTTTAAAAGTAATTGGCGTCTAGGAACATTTCATACATTTCTTTTAATAATATAATAATATCTCTAGAATCAAAATTATGAATACTATTTTTATTACGCTATAATTGTTTAGACAATTTCTTCAAATAAATGAAAAGTTATTTAAAAATTTTGTATCGTTTTAATTACGATTCAAAATATAATATATGTGGGATTCAAAAACCAGAGTAGTTTCGATGTTTTCAATACAATTCTTTTTATTCGAATAACAAAAGATTCTAGTGCTTACAAAGCGAGTTATTATAAAGTTTTAAAAAATATAGCATAAAGGATAAGAAACAAAAATTTCGAGTTAATGTATACATACTCGTATGTGCATTTGCAGACTACAGACATTTGTTAATAGTTAGTTTTTTATGTATAGATAATGCTTTTGGGCCTGCGTGTAGATGAGTTCTATGAAGAAATTTAATGTAAAGCGATGGTCTTTGGGCAACAACACAGGAAATTTCGCATCGTATGAAATAGGAGCGTTGGATAGTTGACCACCGACTCTAAGGATATTAACCACTGTGCTATCTATTTCGTATACAAATTGTGTGTTTGCAGTGCTGTACTATTCGATTAATTATTCCTTAAGCAATCTATATCGTGTTGGAAGCATTGTTGTTCTATCCTTGCAATGATTCTTATGAAAGTGTTTTCGAGTTCCTTGTAAGGCAAATGAATGATGTCAGTTGATTTCTGATTAGCCTTAACAGGTGTTAAATATTCGTAAGATATACGATACCTCTACTACGCTAACTCGTGATACGATGTCTTGGTTGGAACATGACGCCATGTAATACCTTGAGTTTTTCGTGCTACTCCAAGACTTGCTAATCATAAAAAATTTAAGTTGGGACGAACCTCTTTCAACATTGTTACTCAACCTTTCGTTACAAATTAAAGACTATTTGACATACATTAATTCAATAAACGTACCGTGCTTCATTGTAGCATTAGCTAATTATTTAAGTGAGATTCATGGTTTCGTAGACGCAAGCATATTGCTGCTGCATATATGTGAGGTCTAAAATTAATAACGCAATTAAAACGACATGGCTTATTACCAAATCAAAAGTTGCACCTATTAAAGCGCAATCTCTTCCTAGGCTTGTGTAAAACTTGGCAGAAAATTAAGCATTTTTGGACTGATTAAAAAATTATTTTGCAGTGGCTCACAATCAACGTTGAAGTGTCTCGTTGCTAATCAGCGTGGATGAAAAGACATAATGCCAAAATTGTCGAAAGTTCACTTTCAATAGTAATGAATTAACGATACATTTTAGAAATACCTGCAAATTTTTCAAAAAACGATTTGTAGTACCGCGAGCAGAATCGTCGAATACGACACGCAGCTTTGTTGTTGTGCTTTATTGTCTAAGTACGCAGTGATGGGGTATGAAATAGGGCGAGTCAGTAAAGTTATTGGAACTGGACACATATGGCCACGATATGATATGTCGCTCACATCGGAGTTCTTCTTCTGAGAATTTAAATTTAGTTTGGGCAAATTTTATATTCTTCAGCCTCCCAGAAGAATTGTGAGATATCGAAATTTTATAATTGATCAGTTGTAATTGCCAAATTACAAGTGACTCTTCGTGGTAAATTGTTTGAATATAATTTTCCCCCTACTAATTCAGCCGAAGGCAGTGTTAAAGTGCGTTTAGTGTTGACGAAAACAAACAAAACGAAACGTGTCGTTGGAAAAACTTCATGTGTAACGATCAGTCTTGAAGTGAAGAAAAGGAAGAAGAGCGGGTATTTCGAAGTTGGTCTAACTCGACTTCAGACTTCATTGCTCGTTTTATAATTTATTTGTCACAACGCTTCTTCCACATTTGAATTGTAAAGTATTTCAATTTCGTTCTGCCTACTAGTACGATTAATTTTACAAATGTAAATTCACTCGGATTAATTTTTCAAGTATTAATTCACTGATTGTCAGTGGCGCCAATATTATATAGCAAAGAAGTGCATATGACTGGTGTGATTTTACCTTTAGAATGATGAAATACACATGCATTTTTATTTCAACGCTGTCTTCTAGAAAAAAAGAGAATTTCACAGCAGATGCACCACTAGATATAAAATGCAGCTTCGAATTTTTGTCGTTGAGGTCTCTAAACAACAATATTTCCACTTTTAATTTGAATCTATTTTATTTAGTGCGTTTCAAACTTTTTCAGATTCGGTTCACGCTATATATACCAATAATACAATAAATTCGCATTTACTTGTAGAATATCGAAATTTAACATTTTTAGATAACGAAACAAAATTTTAAATTTTTGAGTGAAAGTTGAATTACTTAAGAATTTATCAAGGACATTAAGAAGGGAATAAAACCTAACAATAAGGTAATTGAAAAATTAAAGTTTTTGAATAGAAATAAGAATGTTAATTCTATTATAATCAAGTACATATGAAAATATGTAGTATTTTTAAATAAACAATTTCTAATATATATATATATATATATATATATATATATATATATATATATATATATATATATATATATATATATATATATATATATATTTATATATATATATATATATATATATATATATATATATATATATATATATATATATATATATATATATATATATATATATTATATAATATGTATACAAAATATCCGAATAAATACAGTCAACTAATATATGTGATAATTTAAATTGGAAATGGAATTTTATAGGAATACATAAATTTAATGTGTATTCTACTACTTCATTATGTCCCAAAAAAGATCAAGTACATTTATCTCGTATGTAATGTATGTGCTTTCTCTCAAAACATCAAATGGCATTAAACTTGTATTAGGATGACATAATGAAAATAGACTTGTCATTGCAAACTTTTGGCAGCGATATTGTGATTTTTGTTTCAATTAGTTTACATTGTTTTTGCATATTTTTTTGTTGTAGTATGTATTTAAATATACATTTACAAACGTTGGCCTTTCAAAATTTATAAATTATTATGTACCATATATGTATATATATATATGCTTTTCTTGATTGTCTGTGCTTGGGCGTTTATAAGAAAATAACAACAGATCATTTTATTTATTAATACAAAATTGGTTACATTGTAAAAAATGTTTCCTACTAGAGTAAGAAGTGGAATAGCAATGTCATCGCTGAGGTGGGTTCAACCGAGTTCGAGAAACCGTTCACATTTATAAGTACGAGTGAGTTGGATGCCGATATTATACCCTGACAAAAAATTTCAGAGTGTGTGCTAAAAATGGTTATGGGAGTAAATATATAGCCCCACATATTGCATCTACATAAGCTGAGTCATTATAAATTTTATAGCCAAGTTATATTATATTGAAGTCCCTACAATTGCATATATGGGAGGTAGGCTTGGTCTCTCCGAATGAGGTTTGTTCTGTCTTAAGGTCGAGGCAATACTTTTGCAAATACAATCGGACAGACGGACGGACAAACCCCAAAATGATTCAGAAAATGATTGTGAATATATACGATTGTCCATATCTGCCTTGCATTCTTATGGTAGTTGGAACAGCTCAACGGCACAAATTTATTGATCGACCAAATTAACTTTTAAAGTAAAGTGCATAGAATGAATAGTAAAAATACACATTTTCGAATTAGTGATCGTAATTTTTGTCACACGTTAGTGAGAATAGCTGAATCATCATCAATGTCACACGTTAGTGTGCATAGCTTTTATCACTTTAAGACACCGGTTTTGACTGCTAAGTTGAGGCAAAAAATCAATTAAAAATGAAGGCGTGGCAGGTATGCCCAGAGTGACTTTCTTTGATAATTGTCCATTCGTCTGTCCGTCTGTGGCCATTTTCCAGACCGTTAAAGACATCTTAATGAAACTACGCAAAAGTATAGTCTGGACAAACTTTCATAACCAGATTGCTATATGAGCTTATTTGGACTAAAACCACGCCTACCTCCACAATATATGTAACTTTTTCTACCTTTTTAAAATGCTTATAACTTGATAAAATAGTGCCGCAATTTAGTATTTATGTAGAAGCGCTTCCTGCTAAACTCTTTGCGAAGTATGGGCGGTATAGATTAACTGCCACGCACATTATTAAAAAATATTCATAACTTAAGATCTATTAGAGATTTATGAATGAAATTATGAGAAGCAGCAAGTAGCGATTATAGAGCCTACTACAAGAACTGGAGTTGATCAATGAAAGGACAGTCCCAACTTCCACATAAGGAACTTTCGAGAATTATCCTAAAATTAGCCTAGCTCTACATAAAATTTGGCAGTGATGTACATTGTGTCCATACTATTGAAGCGGGAAAATATGGGGTTCATACTGCTACGCCCACAGATAAGCGAAAATTATTACTAGGTTCCCATACAAGATAGTAGGTAGGTAAGGCGGCCACCTGAAAAGGGCGCACTTTGGCCAGTATTGACCCTTTGTGATACCGCATGAGACAACAGGTCCCATCCCTTTCAAAGGTCCAGCCATTTGGAGCTTTTAATGAAGCTGTTGATGGAGCTAATCTTTTTTTTTGAGATACCTCCCAAGGAGTCCAGAAAGTAGTCGCTTAAGAAGGTCGCCTCCCTCAGGACAGCGCTGGATACGACCACAACAGGTGAGCAATGGACTCTTCCTCCTCCTCGTCCATGCAATTCCTGCAGAAGTCGTTAGATGCGATCCCCAGCCTACACCCGTGTGTCCTAGAGTCCAGTGTCCCGTTAGGACGCTAATCACGGGACCAATGCTTTGTCTATTTAGAGCCAGTAGGTCCTTAGAGCGCTTGACATTTAGCTCTGGACAGGTTTGTCTAGCTATTTTACATCCTGAAAATGCAGACCAGCGCCTGCCCGCTGTACCTAAGGATATTGTATTTACTAAGAGCTTACATGTGGCAATAGGAATACTGAAGTTCGACCTATCTGGCTCAATCGGTATGGTAGTACCCTCACAGGCAAGTTCATCCGCTTTGCAGTTCCCTGGAATATCTATGTGACCGGGAACCCAGGACAGATGCAGACGGGTCTGCTTAGCTATCTCGTCTAAAGATTTGCGGCAGCTGTTGACGGCTTTTGTGGTGATAATAACCGAATCCAGGGAGCGCAAATCTGCTTTGTTGTCGGACAGAATGTAAATATCAAGTCCAGATACCTTCTTCTTCCTTAGCCAATACAGTCCTACCTCTATAGCCGGGACCTATGCCTGAAAAACACTGCAGTAGTCGGGCATCCTAAAGGACATGTGTCCAAATCTTCTGAGAATATACCACCTCCCACCCTAATCTGTAGTTTGGATCCAACTGTTTAGATGTGAACCCCTTCTACATGAGGGGGGGGGGGGATGCCATCCTTCCATTGATCCCTGGAGGGAATGGAGATCTTGCACATACCATTGAAGGCATACATTGGAGTGATGTAGTCGAAAGAGTCAGGAATACCCTCAAAATGTCTTAAAATGGACGCATGACCTACATTCCTGGCAACACATTGATGCGTAGCTTCTAGCCTGATAGCTGAGTTTGCAGCCATTTTTTCGCCAAAAGGCCTAACAGGCAGCAGATTAAGCATAATGTCCAATGCTGCCGGGAGCACTCAATACTAGAAAATAAGGAGTGTAAAGCGGTTTCAACCGATTTACCCTTGAAGTAGGCATGCTGAGAGACTGACAGCTTCTGTCTGTCTATAGTGAGCCTCAGATGAATGTCTATCAACCTTTTCAGGATTTTCAGACAGAAGGAGGACAGAATAAGGGGCCTTAAGTCCTCTGGAGCTGTGTGCGAGCTTTTGACTGCCTTGGGTATAAAAAGTACCCTCACATGCTTACATGAATCTGGAATATACGCTAATTCAAGACAACTATTGTAGATAAGATTCTCTGACTGGTGAATTTCAATTGGAGCTACATCATCTGGGCCAGATGCTTTAAATGGTTCTGGGTAGCACATTGCAATTTTCGCTTCGTGACGATGTCTGAGTTGACTTCAACTACATTCTCGCTGAGTTTCGTTCTCTGCGGAATGGTACTCAAGCAACCAGGGAAGTGAGTGTCCAGAAGAAGGTCTAGAGTCTCATTACTATTTAAAGTCCAAGATCAATCCTCCCTTCTCAGGTAACCAGGTACCATTTAAGCAGTTGATAGGATCTTCCTCAACCTGGACGTCTTAGAGATATCTGCTACGTCACCGCAAAACTTTCTCCACGATTCTCTTTGTGCCTTCCTAGGCTTACTTTTAAAATCTCTGAGTGCTGCCTTATATAAAGCCCAGTCTGCACTTTGGCACTTCTTTGCGCTGTTGAAAAGTCTCCTACAGTATGTTCTGAGTCCCCAAATTTCCTACCCCCACCACGTGTGTTTTTGTTTCCCCCTGGGTCTACTGAGGGGGCGAGAGATCAAAAGAGCATTATTAAGAGCAACCGTTAGAACCTCCACAGACCTATCAATTTCGGCACATGTGCTTGTGCTTATGTGGCTTTGAGGTAGTAGTCTAGCTACAGTCACCTTGTAGAGGTCCCAGTTTGCTTTCCTGACATTTCTGAAAGCCTTAGGGGTAGGTAGACTATCTAGAAGATCAAACTGATTTAACCTATGATCCGAAAAGGAGTGTTCCTCTAGAAGTCTCCAATTTGAGATACGATCAAAAATTAAATCGGAGGCAAGGGTTATGTCAAGGAGTTCTCGCCTATGAGCAGTAATGAAAGTGGGTTCAGACCCCTTATTACATAAATAAATGTTAGTCGTTACAATATATTCATATAATGATTCACCTCGTTCATTGACATCCGTGCTTCCCCAGATGTCGTGGTGCGCATTGGCATCGCATCTATTAATAACAGCCACCCGTCGAGCCTTTGTATCCACAACAAGCTTTTGTAGGTTGGCTTCTGGAAGCCTCTCATGGTAATGCGCCATATAGGCCAAGACCAGCCAGTACCGTCCCTTGCCAGTTTCCAGGCAAACAGCCGTTAAATCCTTGTTGCTGTAATTGGGGAGAATAAATGAACTAACATTATTCCTAATGAGGATACAAGACCTAGGACTTCCTTCACTTACGGTATACAGCAAGCTGTAATTCTCAGTCCTGAGACCACAGACCAAGTCCCCATGTGTCCAGGGTTCTTGGATCAGGACAACGTTTACTTTACCTTTTGCAAGACGGAGCTGAAGGCTGGCAGACGCCGCTTTCGTGTGATGAAGGTTAATCTGAACTATTCGTAGTATCTCTGCCACTCGTAGCGCTGGTCGCCGCCACCACCGTGACATCAGCTTCAGACTCTGAGTCTGACTCCAGAAGGACTTCCTCCTCACTGAGTGTGGTTGTCGCTAGGAGACTCTTCAAACCCCCCACAGTTGACATCGAGTCACTGCGTTTCGAGTGCATGGCGGAGTCCTCAGCAGTAGCAGGATCAGCAGTTACCCCTGAAGGATTCACTACCGCTTGATCCATGTCAGACGGTTGCCTGTACTTTTTATAGACCTTGAGGCTTGTGTATGAGAAGCCATAGCCCCCGGCCCAATTGGATTCAGCTAGAGTCGCTAGAGATTCGGCGTTCACCACAAGGGTTATTGACCTGTAATCCCCTCTTGGTTCCTCTACCTTAGTCACATTCCAATTTTTAGTCGGGAGCTGCTGGTTGCTCAACCTAAAGATCTCCAAAATAGCCTCAGGGTCGGAGGGCTCGGCTGGGATCCACGCGCACGCTCTAGGTCTTCTAGGGATCAGCTCCCTAGGTACGACTTCGAGCCTTGCGCCTGGCCATGCTTCCCCTATCCTGGAGATCGCAATCCTATAAAGGTCGACTGACCTTTGATCTGCGCAGGCAATCAGCTTCATGTGGCCCTGATGCCATCCGCTGTCGCGAAAAGAGGGAAAACCACCTGGGAATTCCTTCATAAGCTGGAGATAGAGCCTTGAAAGGCTGACTTCTACCTTTTTCCAGCACTCAGGAGAGATACTGCCATCCGGGTCATTGCGATCTATGACCGTCATGACCTGGTATCCTTTCAGCGCTTCGCTAAAGGACTTCGTGGTGACAGTACCACGCTTTTTAAATTCTTTTGGGTCCGGGTGGGTTGTCTCTTCTCTTTGTAGTCTGTTGTGTTGGAGCATGAGACTCCTTCACGACGTTCGTCGCCCACTCGAGGGAAGCCTTCTGCTTCACCCTCTTCTCCTTCTCTGGGATCCGCGACAAGCGTTCCACTGTCCGGAGAGCAGCCCCTTTTTCCTTATAGAACCTTTTGGTTCTCTAGTTAGCAACACTAACGCAGCACGTGGCTTTGCTTGTGCCAGGCTCGTCGTCCGTAGCTACAATAACCACTGCATAGTTTGCGGAGCATTTTGGAAACCCATCCGAATTAGCGTTTTGAGACCGTACGTCGGTTTTTTTTATTAAGTTTTTATTCATACTGGTTTTTACAGCCACCCGCTCAATTGCTCAGGCTTGGGCAACTGTGGCAGCGCCCCGTACCACAACAAGGCCACTGTTACTACCTGGGGCGGCCTGGTGTCAGGAAGGGCAGCTGCATTAGGATGCAGCCTAATTGATCTCCTGGCTGCAAAACAACATCCAATGGGCACGATCGCAAGAACACCCTGGATTAGAAAGGAGACAGTTCTTAGTCGGATTACTCCGCAGTAGTCAGTCCGGCTACGGTAATCCCATATGAGCCGAAACTCCGCCATCTTAGGATGGCGGATTGCAATGACGCAATGGGTTAGCCCTTAATGGGTTAGCCGCAATGGGTTAGCATTTAAGCCTCCGTGCCCCGACAAGGTGACTGCTTTTCACGAAGGTATCCCATACAAGATACATCAACGAAATTTCAAAGAAGGTTGAGGGAACTAGCATTGAACACCAAAGAAAAAATGGGAGGTTACTTTTGCAGTCACGCCCCCTGCTGACACATTTTATAACTTGCGACCTTTAAAATATTTTCGGAAAAAATTTTACGGGAATTCTATATTGACTCTACAAATCCATACACAGGAAATGGGGTCATTCAGATAAGGGGCATGCCTCCCTCCAATATAATAAACTTTGGGGACCCCACTTAAAACTACCCTAACTATGCTTCTAATGATGAAATATGAATACAAATTGTTCGTAGTATATATTATTATACATAAAATATTATTAGGCGAATTTTTCTATTATTACGTATCTATATGGACTCTACAATGCCATGCATAAGTTATGGGTTCGATCAGACAGAGGACACGCCTCCCTTATAATAAACTTTGGCAACCCCACTTAAAAAAATATCTTATCTATGCTGTGAATGATGATTCGCGACTACAGACTACTAATACGATAGTACGACTACTAAAACTAATGATGATTTATGAATAAAACATCTCCATTGTTTAACTCGCACGCACAGGGTATTTCGAAATTGGTCTAACCCGATTCTGACTGTTTTTGTGTACGAAATCTTTAATATATACAGTAGTATAGCGTAAACATGGATGCTGTGCAAGAATTCAACTAAAAAACGTTTTGAAGCTGAATACAAACTACTCAGTTGTGTATAAGGAAAGGCTACAAACAAAGTATGGTGGAGAGTCTGGGTGGAGACACACGGAGAGTATATTTACCAGCAAACTTTTCATCAACAACACATGATTGTGTTGATGAATTTAATAAAGGTAGATGTTTCTTATCTAAAATGAGTGACACCAATGGAAAGACGGATAAATGAAAAGCTATGAAAATGGCAGATTTTTATTGCAAGAGAATCTGGACGATTCCTATTTTTATAATGAAAATGAAAATATATTATATGTACAGAGAATTATTTTTTTTATTAATATTTTCTCCAAGATCAGCTAAGTTCATAGGTATTGCGTTATCTGAGACATAAACCGAAATTAAACAAAAAAAAAATTTTTAGTTTATAACTGAACTCATTTTTCTATTCTTCTGTAATATGTATGATCTACTCTATGTGAAGCAACTTTGAAGAATAATTACAATTTTCATGGCTTAAGGTATGTTTCACCCAATGCATTTGATGGGCTGAGATGTATAATTTCCCAGCGATAATATGATGTGTGGATATTTTGTTTGGTTGACCTTAACTCGCCAGCACTGCATCCAGTGTTGTATGACAAGCTTATGGTCCTGTAACTTTTTTGAAACCTCTTCATGATTTGTATAAAAACTGAAACTTGTATGCTGTATCATCAAACGTGCACGTATATTGTGGATATATAATATATGAGTGGTCGCGGCACTCTTTCTTGGGGTACAATAACTTTAAAATTATAGGCTTCTGATATTATATCGCCTTTTTTAACAACAACTTTTCTGTTGACAGAACTGTTGAGTAGATAGTGAAAATATTACTTCTATTTGCTGTAAAATTACGTCACAAAGTATTTTATTCTTAAGAAGCTTGTGGGGGCTGTGATAGTTTCAGGGCTATGCTGGAAGACGTTCTTTAGGTGTGCCACAAAAAGATTATCCTTTCCATCTTCGCTTCTATCCATGCTGCATTATTGGGTTTTAGATTATTGAGATGCGTTTCTAGAGGTTTTTTTTCGGTCAACTATGGTGAGTACATCATGGAAAAGCTTTTCCGTAATAGTTGTGGCTTGGGGCTTAATTCCGATAAAACAGAGCAGTTGCTTTGCTCAAACTTTTAAGGCTTACGGACAGTGACTCTCACTCTCATCCAAGATCAAATGTCTCAAATTTTACTGTATTTTTGAATTTGATTTGCTTGATTCATTTCGTCTGGATTATATGTGGTTTCTAATCCCCTTAATGCGACAGTGAAACCTTTGCTTCATTTTAACTGGTACGAGTAGAAGATTTTCTTCGCTTTTTGAAGTTCGTCATGTATCTTTTTGAAGTTTTCTTCTTAACATTCATGGATGTTACTTTAACAGATATTCCGTTAAATTAGACGTAGAGAATGTAAATCTTTGTTTCCAGCTTTATCAAGTTTGTCATCCAATTGATTAGCATTTTTTTCTCAAGTAAATTGGTTGTGGTTTGGAGCTTATTTTGCATGACCAAGTTTTCTTCGGATACCCGTTAGTATGGAGAGCGTCTTTATCTACTACTGATTATTTTAGCTAGACTGCCAACTTCGGCCGATTTCGGGCTTGTTTGACGCTTGCTGGTCGATACATTGCTTTTAGGTGCCGTTTTGCTATTTATTATACTAGACACACTCTTACCACAGTGGCCTGTCAACACTGCCACACTACCAAGGGGTTATAAACAAACACGCACGATGTGCGAAAGGTTTTGTTTTGCTTTTTTTATTGGTTTGTTTTTGTTGTTTATATGTCGTTTTGAATTACACGAATAATGGAGGCAAATGATCACTCAGGGTAGAGCTACATACCCTGAGAATGCTAAATACAAAAAACTGACGTCCAATAGCAGAGGTTCAAAAACACACTATTGTAGGGCAATTCGTCCCAATGGTAAGGATAGGAGCACTGGGTATTCCAGGCTTTATTGAGTTGTCCTTTCTAGATACTCCATTTTTAGTAAAAGCAAGGCCACCAGTAGGATATGGTTCTTCACCATGTATTCTCGGTCCTCATTTTATAGTGCAGCCTTTGAGTTTTCGGATGCATCTCTAGTTTTGAGAGAGTTATTAACTCCAGGTCTCTTGATATAATGAACCTGAGCTGAATAGATGGGCGACCTTTCTACATCTGTTCTTTGGTCAGGTTTAGCGACAATTGGTATAAATTCGTTTTCCACCAAACCAATAATATTGTGGGAGTGTTGTGGTAAATTCGGTCTATATGTAGGATATCGTGTGCATTTTCAAGGTGGCATGGCTGTATTCGGTTCATATCGCGTACACTGATTTATTTTCACTTTTTAGCATTCGATGTATTGCGATTATAAATGCTAAGAGTTAAGAATAAGCTAATACTGATAAACAAGGGAAAGAAATCTTGTTCGTAGTAGAAAATATTATGGAATACCAGTGCGGCGTCTGCACTATATCAGATTTTTTGCCAAGTATGTTACAGTAATGCACGATTGATAAGTTTCCATTTGATTATTTCACAGAATTTTAGGATAGTGTCCACACATACATTGCATCCAAGTCATACATTGCACATGGTTACCATCAAATACTTGCAAATCTTTCATATAATAAGGCAATATTAAAATATTTTTTAAATCAGGTACTGTCCTCGGGCGGTACAAGGGCACTGGCTGCCTTGTCAGGCCTCTTTTGGCCATCCAACTAAAACAGAGTCGTACACAGTTTAACTTCTTTTATTCCAGTAGCACATCGTAAATTTGTTTATATACATATACAATTGTCCTCCTGACAATTTATACCACTCTCAATACTGGGATTCGTACCGCTGGATTGTATAATAATGAAGCAGTCACTTGGTTAAATTAGGACAATAAGCGTTATGTGATTATTGCTATTCCCACATACTTTATACGATTTCGTACTACACTTATTTACTTAAGCACTTTACCCTGTTACTATCACGATGTACACACTGCTACGATCACTGTTTAACTGTATCATCAATTTTGTAGCGGTAGAAAAAGACGTAGAGTATACCCTAAAAGTATGCAACCATTTATATTTCACTGCTGCCCACCTAATCTTGTTTGTCTCTAACAAAGATAGTATTGCAACTTTTATATGGAGCTAGCTTCCCCAGATGAACGACTTTCACTTTTTTCCTTACATTTCTCGCCAACTAGATACGGTATACTACATCGTTGATCGGCTTTATCACCTTATAAGGACTTTCCCAGTGTGTTTGCAGTTTTGGCGACAATCCCTTTTTCCTTTGCGGATTATGAAGCATAACTAGCTGCCCTTCCTGAAATCCCTTGGAGTTTGCTCGTACATCATATCTGACTTTCCTTTTATCACTTATTAGTTGTTTGCGATTTCTGCTGTTTCCATGAATTTCATTAAACTCGTTTTTCAGATATGCAACTGCTGCATGAAAATACTAGATGACTCTTTAGTGCATTCTTTCGCCAGAACACAAATGTTGAAGTTTTCGTATATTTTTTCAGCTATGCAATCAATATCCCATCATCAGCATTGTTAACATAATAATAATTATCCTCAGTAACGTCATAATAGCTTAGATAACATTTATAATAAGGTGTCATCCAGCGTGAGACTTTATTTACGATCGCCATGAGTTTTGTTTCTCCGACTTGTTAAATTTTCTGCTGTTACCATCTTCATTTTCTCATAGTCTTTTATTAGCAGTCAGATCGCTCATGGGGACTTAGAACCTCCTCCACTCTTTTATCTCGAAAATGAATTTTCACTTAACATACAGCAAAAAGGTATTTAGGATCGTTTAGAGTTTTGCTGTTTGGTCTGTTTCATCACAGTGTTACACATCGGTTTTGTCGTTCGTTTCTTTCTTGTACTTCTTCTTCTTCTACCTTTACTTCAACGTCTTCTTGAGTACGCTTTTCGGTTGCATTTTGCGCTGATATTGCCATCAATATACTGGTCACCGTTCTCAGGGACGTTAGTTTACCTCACGCTCTGGCTTCGACGGATACGCTCATTTTAGGTTTATGTTCCATAATGATGATCCACCAGGATATTCTCCTCTGCCCAAAAATATACATAACTATATATAACGGACTTCTTTCTTACCGAACTTTCACTTATTATAAAAAAAATTACTTTCTGTAATCATAATTACTTTAGAAACTGCCTTTGTTTTTAATTTTACTTTTACATCAATTTTAATTTTATAATTTTTGTAAAATATTGTTTATTTTTCTTAATTGTAAATATGTATTTTATATTTCATTCTATAATTTTAATTCATCGAAATTGTTTTTTTATTATTTTGTTTTTCTTTATTTACAAATTCGTTATTCTTCTTAATTTTGAGCAAATTGATTTTTTTATTGTATATGGCGAGAATATTCAAAAAAAAATCCGTTTGTATAAAGTATAGCATGTCCAAATCTTTAATTGAATCTTATTTCAAATTATATTATTCAAATTATATATATACATTCCAGGCACTTTTAATTGCTGCTTACAGGTGAATTCAAAGTGAGCGGATGTGTTTTTTTCGGACTCCGTAATTTTTAGAGTATTTAACAAAATTAGTTTAAATCAAGTGCGAAAAATGTGACACGCCAAATCTGCCGATCAATATCTAGTTAAAACTGAGACAGAGACTCTAAAAAAAATTAAAAAAAAAAACAAATATAAAATAAATAAAAGGAGCTTCAAGTAAGTATTAAAACCAAAAATCACACACTTAAACATAAACATAAACTGTAAACAAACAATAGCTGAAAGGGCGTGCTTATGAGCACATTAGGCTCTCCCCAACCAGAGCGTAAGCTCGCTATGGCAGATAACGCATCGTACAATGTGAGCAAAGATCTGATGCTCTCTAACGATGCTGACAATTTCATGCTTGAACAGTCGCCCGAACGTTTGGTCAAAGAAGATGTATGTATGTTCTTTGGTTAGTGATGAAAGCTCAGCATACACTAAATAGTAAAGCAATCAGCACAGTCTCAAAAACTGATGATATTCAGAGCCTACGCGATAATTACAATCTGCTCTCTCCATAGCAAACACATTAACCGCTACAGCCACCAACAAAGCATTAACCAACAACATTAAGCAAACTGCAAAACAGAATAGTTCGGCAATACATACTGGCATGGATCACTATATAAATATTAAGCGAAAGTTCGTTTAAAAACGTGACAAAAAACCCAAAAAAAATTTATAAACCAAAAAAATTTAAAGAACGCACCAACACAGTACTGAGCCAAATCGCTTTGCCTTGCTTGCCGATAATGTAGCAGGCTCAGACAAAAAAAATGAAAGTACAGAAATACTTAAAGAAGTCAAACCTCCCCCAAATTATCTGTGCAAACGCAGCTCTAATATGCTGGTCTCTAGACTATCTAGCTTGATACGGCAACAGAACTTCCATATAGTTGTACTAAAGAAGGGTCTAGGTCTACACGAAACAAAAATTCAGATCTATACTGACAAAAATTATCGCTTGGCAATCAACTACCTTGACAGTAGTAAAAAAACTGTTATACGTATCAACTGGAAAGCAGTAAAGGTTTGATTGTCGTATTAAAAGGAATAAAATCAGATGTCGACCAATCTGAGATGAAAGAAGCACTGATCGAAGCCGGTTTCAACTCAAAATCCATATTTAACATAAAAAATAAGAATAATATCCCACAACCAATGTTCCGAGTGGAGCTTGAACCAGAATCAAGAAAGCTGCAAAAAATGAAGTCCATCCAATCTATAATATGCGATACCTTATGCACCGCCGAATTTCAGTTAAAGAACTCCACAAACGCAACGGCCCTGTACAATGCAAAAACTGCCAGGAGTTTGGTCATACCTGAAATCAAATTTAGCTGAAAATTCAAATACTAATAAACAATCGCAAAATCTATGACACAGTTCATGTCCTCTATACAATCAATGATGCAAGAACTAATAAATAATCAAAATCAACTTTTAAAATCCATACTTGCAAACAAATGAATACGCTAAAAATTTATCATTGGAACGCGAACGGTATTAGCCAGCACCAACTTGAAGTGCAAAACTTTCTTATTAACAGCAAAATAGACATATTATTCATTTCTGAAACTCATCTTACTCTGAATCAAAAATTTTAAAATAAAGGGTTATAAGTTCTACGAAACGTTGCATCCGGATGGCAAAGCTCCAGGTGGGACAGGCATACTCCTAATATACCGCATAAAACACCACTCACTAGAAAACTACGACAAGGAATATCCCCAAACGACCTCCATCTGCCTGCAATGTTGGGACGCCAACATAACGGTATCATCTGTTTATTGCCCACCTAGACACACTGTCACAACAGCTCAGTTTGACATTTTTTTCAAGTCGTTCGGAGAAATATTTATAGCAGCCAGTGATTACAACGCTAAACATACGCATTGGGGTTCACGCCTTATAAATCCCAAGGGTAAAGAGACGCCTTGACGAATCGGCGTAACAAAATTGACTATGTGTCTTCTGCTAAACCCACTTACTGGCCTACGGATCAACGGAAGATCCCGGACGTACTAGATTTGGCAATAACGAAAGGACTCCACCAAAAATTTCTGTCTACGGAATCATGCTTTGAGCTGAGTTCAGATCATTCCCCAGTTATAATGCACCTAAGGAAATACCCAGAAGACACAAACCAACCTTTTCGATTAGGAACAGGTAAAACAAATTGGTTAAAATTTCGTAAATATATTTGCAGTCATCTTTCTGATAAATGTAGCCTTAAAAGCACGGAAGAATTAGATTCCGCAGTACAATCATTCAACTGCACACTAATATCAGCAGCAATCCACGCTCAGCATCATTCGAAATTGAAAGACTGATAACGGCAAAGAGACGGCTCAGACGACTTTCGCAAAAGCACAGGTCACCAGCGCTAAAGGAAAAATTCAGGACAGCCAAAAACGAACTGCGAAACGCATTGCGCGACGGAACTGAAAGACGTATACAGGCCTCGCACCTGAACCCCCTTAAATCTACAAACTAATTCTTAAGAATTTATAGAGGGAAGATGGGCAAGAAGCAATGAGGAGAAGGGGCAAGCTTTTGCTCAACATCTTAAAATCGCATGCCATCCAAATCCTCCTAGTAACAACTTTAAAATACCAACATTAAACAACTTAATTCCCCAGATGGACCTACGGTTGAGGCCTAAAGAAGTGTGGCATTTTATCTCAACTCATTTAGATAAAAAGAAAGCGACAGGCCACGATCTGATAACCACAAAGATGTTGATGGAGCTTCCTCCGCTTGCAGTAAAGCATTTAACAATATTATTTAACACAACCAAACCTGGCAAAGCTCCAACGCAAGTCTCGTCATACAGACCAATAAGCCTGTTATCCGTCGTCTCGAAACTATTCGCAAAATTATTGCTATCAAAATTAACCCCATATCTGGTACAGAATAAATTAATACCTAACAACCAGTTTGGTTTTCGAAAACAGCATGGCACTATTGAACAAGTACACCGACTAGTCTCCCAAATCAGAAAGGCGTTCGAGGAGAAACAATACTGCTCTGCAGTGTTCCTCGATGTCGCACAAGCCTTCGTCTACAAAATAAGAAAACTTCTGCCTTCAAATATCCATAGTATCCTGGAATGATACTTAAAGGGTAGGCGATTTCAAGTCAAATGTGAAGATTACCTTTCACCAAAAATGGATATATTGGCTGGAGTACCTCAAGGAAGTGTTCTTGGACCGATACACTATACACCTCAGATTTACCAACAAACAAATATCTGCTCACCTCAACTTTTGCCGATAACACTGCGATTTTATCTTGCCACAAGCACCGTCAAATAGCATCGCGTGATCTCTACGAACATTTACACGTGGTTGAAAATTGGCTTTTGAACTGGCGCATCGCAGTAAATGAACTAAAAAACACACACATAACATTTACACTCAACAAACACACGTGTCCTCCAACCATACTCAACAATAAAACTATCCACAGGAGACAGAAGTGAAATATTTAGGCATTCACCTCGACAGACGCCTTACCTGGAGAAAACACATTGAAAAGAAAAGAGCGCACATCAAACTAAAATCTGCAAGTCTAAACTGGCTTTTAAATTCAAATTCAAAGCCTTGACTTCAAAGTCCTCTTATAAAAAGCCATAATAGTACCCTTCTAGACATATGGAATTCAGCTGTGGGGAGAAGCAAAAACATCAAATACCGAACTTTTGCAAAAGACCCAGTTTAAAATACTACGCACGATCACTGGTGCACCGTGTACGTCCCTAACCGCACTGGAAAAATGTATTCTTCCCAGTCTGGTTCTTCTTTAGTTCGCGGTCACCCATATGAAAGACTACTGGGTTTATTACCTCGATGTAGGCTTCTCTAGCTACTTGTTTAATACGAGTTTGGTTTTCTCTAACCAACTCGTGCGCTCACTATAGCTGAAATTTCCGCACTTTATTTGGGTCATCATCATTGTATACTGGCGCACATTTTCTCAAATTTGCTGTAATGTTGATATCAAACCCATTGAGAGGCCCGTCGGAGTTTCCTTCTTTGATACATGTGCAGAACTGTTATGTATATCACGATGTTTTTCACCCGATATTTCCTGTGAATGTTGTTCTGGGCACATCTTTCAATACCGTGAATCTCCGATTGGAAAGAACCCATTGGTTCCCAGTAGTTGATTCTAGGCCAAATACTCCCGCCGCCCATTGTCTTAGAACCGTCTGTCCATAAGAGGGAGTTTTCTCTAATTTTATACGTCTCAGTGAGACCTTTCCATTCTTTTTTGCAATTCATCTTTGTACTGTATTCGTTTGCAAAGTTGAATTTTCGTGGCATAAAATCCTTGTGAGATTTAAGGATACTATATTCTTGAGCTGAATTGTTACCCCATATATTTTGGGTGTAATTTGATTCTCTCGAGATAATTTCTTGTATTCTGGTAAGAGATTTTTTAGCAGAGTCTTGCGGTATCTGCATCGAGCTCAAAGGAAAGTACACACCCAGCAAGAGGAAAGTGCGGTCCTCTTCATTCGCCGTGAATGTCCCTTCCTCAGATCTCAATACCAGCTTTAAATCGAATTTGCTATTGGCAAGAGTTCTATGGAGTTCGTGCTTATTCAGGAGTTGATTCTACACTTTCACAAAAGGATCTAAAGCTAGTCCTTTTGGCTTGTCTGATATGTTTGTTATAGATCGTCAACTCTTCTTTATATTCTTCCCAGTCCCCCGTAAGCTTAGCTAGATTGAATAGCTTACGCACCTTAGTACGTCTAGTAGACAGACTAGAGTTCCACCAAGGAATATTCCTGCTGTTTTTTTTTTGTTTTTAGAGGACAAGATAAAACATAGGATTCGGAAATAATTTCATTCAGCTCATTGACCCCCTCCTCTAGCTCCATCGGATTTTTATATATTCTTTAGATGTTTGATGAGAATAATGGACATCAAAAATTCCAAGTTAATAATACCTATGGTTTCTAAAAACGACCGTTTTTGTGACGATACCTCCTATATCGAACTCAATTATACTGTGGTCCGACAGAGAGGATTCGTCCAAAACTTTCCAATTGCTAACAATATCAGTTAGCCCTGGTCCACAGAAAGTCAGATTAAGAACTTCCTCCCTAATTACATTTTTGGAAGTGGGTGTGTTCCCCTTATTCAATATACGAGGGCAGTTCGAAATGTTCTAATCCTAATAATGAAAAACAAGAGCTAGATTTTTAAAACTATTTTATTTTTCAACATAATCTCCTGAAACTTCAATACACTTAGTCCAACGTTTTTCTAACAATTCTACCCCTTGATTAAAATGATTTTCCGGAAGCTCCTCAAAATAATCGTTTACATCTGCCATTGTATCTTCGTTGTAGGTGAAACGTTTGCCAGCAAGGAATTTTTTTAGATTTGGGAACAGGTAGAAGTCAGAGGGAGCTAAATCAGGAGAATAATGTGGGTGGTCAAGTAATTCGTACTTTAATTCGTTCAATTTTGCCATTTTTGAAACACTCTTGTGGTATGGTGCGTTGTCCTGATGAAAAATAATTTTTTTTGTTGTAAACCAGGTCGTTTTTCTCGAATTTTCAAATTCAATTGATCCAAAAGGTTACAATAATATTCAGAATTTATTGTTTTGCCTTTTTGAAGATAGTCGATTAATAAAATTCCTTTGAAATCCCAGAAAACCGTTGCCATGACCTTACCAGCCGATTGAACTGTTTTTGCCTTCTTTGGTGCACTTCCACCAGCTTCAGTCCATTGTTTGGATTGTTCTTTTGTTTCTGGTGTGAAGTGATGGATCCATGTTTCATCAACAGTTATGAAACGACGCTTAAAGTCCATTTTATTTCGCTTAAAACGATCAAAGCAAGCTTGAGAAATTTTCATTCGAATACGTTTTTGGTCAACGGTTAACAAATGCGGCACCCATCTTGCAGAAAGCTTTTTCATATGTAATTCTTGTTGCAAAATAAAATGTACTCGATCATTTGAGATGCCTATAGCATTACCTATTTCACGCACTTTCACTCGTCGATCGTCTAATACCATATCATGAACTTTAGCTATGATTTCTGGTGTTGTTGCACTTTTTGGACGTCCACTTCGGGGTTCAGCTTGTACGACCACGTTTAAATTCAGCAATCCAATTTTTTACTGTTGCATATGAAGGAGCACTTTCACCTAACACATTCACCATATCATTATGAATTTCTTGTCCCGAGAAACCTTTTTTATGTAAATATTTAATCACACCACGAATTTCTAATTTTTCCATTATAAAAAAATCACTGAAGCGTCTTTTTTGAACACGTGTTACTGTACGAATGAGTTGTCAGATCTCAATGAAATTTAACATGTGTTCATATGACGGATGGAAGTTTCCATTATAGAAAGCTTTTTGCTGTTTATACCGCCATCTATATGTCAGGATAAGAACATTTCGAATAGCCCTCGTATATAAATTAAGTAATAATTAAAATTCTAGAACTGACTCACCCCGTTTATTGGTGTCACTGCTACCCCAGATGGCATTGTGTGTGTTACAATGATGGATGTGAGATCTCGCGACATGTATTCTGAAAGACAAAATTAATTAATAACATTTCTAATCAGGATACAGGTGCGAGGAATGTCAGCAATAGCATCATATATAACCTTTGTAAACTTATTAGAAAGGCCCCTAATTTGACCTTTGTAACACAATGGCTCTTGAATGAGGGCCAGACCCATGTTGTTGTTGCTTGCAAATACCGTCCCAACAGCCGAGGCTGCTCTGGCATAATGAATAGGTTGTGACGGGGTAGTGTTATTTCCATATTTGTCCTCCTCGTCCATACAGACATCCTCTAGACTGTGTACTAGTGAAGGGCAGTATGCGGGCTCAGTCCCTATCTCAACACTGGCTTCCTGGAAGAGATTTTCGGGGATACAGTATTCGGTTCAGCCTCACCTGGGGGAAGGCTACCACTCGTAATTACCTTTGACAGAGGTGGGATGTTTTTTCTCCCCTACTTCCTCGGCATTGGCTTTTCTTGAGTACGTTTAGTACAACCTACGTTGATCTTGTCAAATCGTTAGTTCAACGCATACTCCGAACTTGTGATTAGTTGCATGGACCCATCATCTATTTCCACGGACAACAACTGTCCGTTGCCCTTGTCCTTGTAACTCCGTATTCTCTAATGTTTAGCCTAATATTCTGGCTGGAGAGAAAATTAAGTGACACTGCCATCTCTTGTCCACTACACCGAGGGAGGAAGAGGAAGACTGTGTGTGCTCGTGGGATGTTGTCTCACACTCTGGCGACCAAACTACCGCCCTCTTTCACTGAAAGCTGCGTCACGACCCCTTTCAGCCATTCCACCGAGTCCGTCGAACAGCAATCAATGCTCAGAAAGCCAGGGTTAAAGTGGATACCATCGAAGGAGCTTTCTTTGGTCCACTCTCCAACCAACTTTTCAAGCAGCATCTGCTCAACACTTGTCAGCTCCTTGCTAGTCAGCATGGTGTTCGGATAGTCCGCAGCAACCTCCCCACCCGCTTGGACCCTCCACGACTCTGAACTGGTAGGTCGGGATGGATTACTCCCTTTGCCTCCCAGTTTCACTCCCAATGTCAACAGTATTTCCGTAGTGTATGGCACATCATCGGAAGAAAGTTTCCGAACTCCTGCACCACCCATCTACTTTCATTGGGATTCCAACCACTGCTTTGGTTGCAAATGAAGGTCTCCGTTTAGTGACCTCAGCAGGATTTGATTTGTGCTTAGTGGGTGATCTTGCCCCACTAAGCATTGGCTCATCAAGGCTTCTTTGCTCCATTTGATTTGCTAATTGAATTGCGATGATGTCCCGCGGAATTTTTTCTTTTGATTTATTTTTCTTCATGACAACCTTTTTTCCGGAGTATATAAAGACCACTCGGACAGAGATCCGCAATATCCGAGCTAAGCTATTACCACCGAAGGGCGCCTTTTATTCGGGACTCCGTTCACGAATAGACTATTTAACATGGCCTATAGCCTGGCAGATCATCAGCACGGGTCGCATGACATCTTGATCCAGCTCTTACCTTCGAACTATATTGAAAATGTTTTTCTCAATGCTGTACTATTAAGGAGTATCAAACACTGAGCGCTACATCCTGACCTTCGCTAGATCCAGCACCATCAGACAATTGATGCCCTTGTAAACCTATTACCAGCCGGTACCCTCGGGGAGGGTTCAGTCGAAGGATTTTCTACCGGCCAACAACGCGGAAACAATCAAAAAGGTGAAAAAATGATTGAAAACAAATTTTTTTTTATATGAAAAGCAGCAACATCATACAAGAAATAATCAGCAACAACAACAACAAACAGGAATAAAAACTTCCAGATTAAAAAACTTATTTTCAATTACTTTTTTTTATTTATTTATTAAAAAATAAAAAAAATTATAATTAATAATAAATTGGATAAGTAAACACATTAAAAATCTGCTTAAAATAATAAACAACAAAATGTTTGATAATAGCAAAACCGATTCAACAATCTCAATGACAACAGCAAAACCCAATTAGCATTAGAAGACAATAAAGAGAAAGAAGCATAACCGTTAATATTAAATTCAAATTTAAGAATTTATTAATTCCCCTTATCACCTCTTTGCACAAATTGAATAAAAAATGCTTCCTAACAGCAAGCAAATTTTTTATGAAGTTATTTTTATAATTTTCTCCCGGCTCCAAGTCTTCCAGTTCTGGACTATCCCAACAAACAACGCTAAATGGTGGTAAATAAGAAATTCATTATAAACAAAATGATAAACATAAAAATATTAATATAACTATCCTTTTTAAATTTTTTGCTGTACTTACTTGCTTCATGGTTCAGCAGTTGGTTATTGAAAATTGAATCAAAGTCTAAAATTCTCATGCCTTTCGATAGTTAAAACTAAAATTAGGCGAACACGATTTTTATCCCCTTTATTAAAAAGGTAAAAAGAGTAAACTAGTTTTGTACTTTTGAGAGGGGTTGCAACTACAAGAAAGAGGCGTGGTAGGTATGGACTTATACATACGTATATAATCAGAATCACTTTCTGAACAACTTTAATTTTGCCCGTCCGTCTGTTCGTCCGTCCGTCTGTCCGTCTGTGGCCACATTTTTTCTACACCATTAGAGCTATCTTAATGAAATTTTGCAAAAGTATAGTCTGGACAGAGATAGATTGCTATATGGGCTATAGCGAACCAGATTGCTATATGGGCCGATTTGGACAAAGACCACGCCTACCTCCAATATAAATAACTTTTTCACCTTTTCTAAATGACTATAACTTCGATCCTATTGATGAAGCAGTGACGCAATTTAGCAGATGTAGGTCCTAGTAAACACTATGCAAACTGGGCGGTGTATATTATTTGCCACGCCCACTATTAACAAATATTCATAACATAAGATTTATTAGAGACTTATGGACGAACCTTTATGAGACAACATGTGGACATTATAAAGCTAATTGCAAAATACTAGGTTGATCAGAGAGAGGACACTCCCACAAATTAAAATTAGTTAACATAAGCTCGTATTGATGCCATCGGAACAAAAATCAGAAATATGCATGGGGTCCATAATAGTATGTGTGCAGATAATGGGGATCTTCAACTACCACCACGCCCACATTTAACCAAAAATCATTGTACCTATTAAAGATTCATCATCGAAATTTCACAAGAAGTTTGCGGGTACTAACATTAAACACCACAAACATTTGCCACTATTGATATATATATTAGTACATATATTGACTCTACATAACCATGCACAAGAATTTGGGTCGATCAAATAAAGGACACGCCTCCCTGCCTTCTAATGAACTTTCGGGACCCCACTTTAAAAAAATTACCCTACCTATGCTTTTAATGATGGTACATGAAAACAAATTGGTAACAGTATACGAGTATATTAGTACATTTAGTACATTGGTATTAGTATGCAATCCAAATATGGGCATATTATAACCACTGCCACGCTCGCATACATACATATTTTTACATTGACATATTTTTATAACTGGCGAACTATACAATATTTTTGGCCGAAATTTTATATTTTATTGAGACTACAAACCCATACACAAGAAATAGGATCGAACAGATAAAGCCAACTCCTCCGTTTGTTATAATTAATTCATGGTACCCTACCGGAAATTAGTGTAGATATGCTCAAAGTGATGATTTACGAAGAATATTTCCCCATTGTTGGACTCGCACGCACAAGGTAAAGGGTATTTCGAAGTCCGTCTAACCCGACTTCAGACTACTATATTCGATAACTTTTAGTATAATAATAATGAAATTCTTTATATATAAATATGTATATATACAAGTATATATATATATATATATATATATATATATATATATATATATACGAGTATATATATATATATATATATATATATATATATATATATATATATATATATATTTATATAAATATATATATATATATATATATATATATATATATATATATATATATATATATATATATATATATATATATATGTAGGGATTGTGGCAAGCACCCTATACGCAGGAATTTTGGTGAGCACCCTTCTCAAAATTATTAGCGTCATATGGTAATTGCGACAGATGCGAGAGAGAAAGGATATAGATCGCGCTAACGACTTGACCATAGAGTAATTAATTACCATAACCTACAAAGTGGGGGCTCTACCAGGATATTTGTGGATGTGTGGATATATGAATAAGTTTGATAATGACGTGAAACTGTCGTTTTACTTAGAAAAAGAAATACAAAGCATTTGTAATAAATGGGAACGAGCGAAAGGGAGAAAGTGAGTGAGAACTACAGAAAACAAATAAAATTAGGTATTTCAAGAAGCACTGAATCATACACACAATTCAGTTCAATTGTATGTGTTTATCTGTGCGCACTGATGTTTCAATAAATTATTTTTTACAAAAAGTAGTTTCAATAAAGTAATTTCACAACAAGTAGATTTTTCAATAGTAGAAACTTGGCGGATGTGTTTCCCACGGAGGTTCCCAAGAGAGCGAGCGTTCAATCGTGGGGCAGCTCGTAAGCTGCTAGAGCCGATCTACGACGGACATGGTTGGTTGGTTGGTTGGTTGGTTGGTTTCAGTGGCTGATCCAAGTCGGTCCTCACATGGATCCCAATTATCGCCTTAGCGACGTTTTGATACCACAACCTCTCCTAACGCCGGAGAAAACGATGGGTTGTTCACTAAATCCACTTTGTTGCGTTTAGGTATCTTAAATGATCTTTCGGTTTTACACACGAGAAATCGGATAAACTCGCTAGGAAATAGTTTCCTAGTGTTCTATTTCTTGCGGCCGCCAGAGCCGGGCATTCGCAAAGAAAATGGATTAAGGTTTCCTTCTCTCCTGAATTTCCACAACTTCTACAATGGGTATTGTACGGTCTCTGCAATTTCTCTGCATGAGTACCCACGAGCCAGTGACCCGTAAGGCCGCCGTGAGGCGGCTGGTGTCCCTGCGGTCCCTGTTTATGAGATCCCTAGATCTCGCTGTGTTAAAGACTGGCCAGGTCGCCCGGGATATATTACATGTTGTAACTGTCCTCTACCTATTGCCCGCTAAGGTAAGACAGTGCATGTATGCCCATCTTAATAGCACCCATGGAAACAGGTACTAGTTCCACATGGGTTAGATCGAGAGAGGCTCCTCTGCGGGCCAATTCATCAGCCTTCTCATTTCCATATATATTCCTGTGTCCGGGGACCCAGATGATTGTGATGTCAGCATGGTGACCTAGCGTCCCAAATTCATCCCTGCACTGTCTGACCAGTTTGGAGTTGATGGTGTTTGATTGTAGGGCTTTTATGGCAGCCTGGCTGTCCACAAAAATAGCAACCGTGCTCCTCTGCCCTTCTCTAATGTGGTGGGTGATCTGTCGACATGCCTCTCTAATCGCGAGTACTTCCGCCTGAAAAACTGTAGCTGTATCGGGTAGGCGTGTACAGTAGTTAATGTTAGCGTGCGGAGAAAAGACCCCCGCCCCCACGCCCAGGTCCATTTTTGACCCGTCCGTATAAATGGGTATGTTGTGTTCCATTTGGATTTTCCTCTTCGACCACAATTTTCTTGAGGGAAATCTAACCTTGAAGTCCTTTTTGAAGTCCAGTTGTGGTACTATGTAATCTGTCGTCATTTGTGTTAATTCCCTCGGCACTGTGTATAGGACTTTACCATGACCGTACGTTCGCTCAGACCAGCAGTTTGTCGCTTTTAACCTTAGCGCACTGTTGCAGGCTACGTTCTTAATGTACAGGTCGATAGGGAGGATGTGTAGCAATACGTTGAGTGCCTCCGCTCCGTAAGTTAGTATTGGACGCGCGATTGCTTCGTACATCCAGTGAGTGATGTGGGGGCGTAGTCCCCATTTTTTCCCAAACATTTTCTTGCATGCGTAGAAAGCTACGTGGGCTTTCCTGACCTTTAACTCTATATTGGTTCTCCAATTTAGCTTGGAGTCCAGAACTCCTAAGTACTTCGCTTTCTCCGCTAGCTTTAGCTGTTGTCCGTTAAGTGTCGGAAGCTTGAAGATCGGAATCTTGGTCTTGTTAGTGAAAAGTATCAGTTCTGTCTTTTCTGGATTCACACCTAGTCCACATCCTGTGGCCCAGGAATTCAGTTTGTCCAGCCCCTTTTGCATAATATCACTTATTACACAGGGGAACATGCCTGATACAGCTATCACTACATCGTCCGCGTATGCTACCGTCTTAACTCCCATTGAATCTAGTATGCCGAGGATGTTGTCAATTACCAATAGCCACAATAAGGGTGAAATCACCCTACCTTGTGGTGTTCCTCTACTGACGTGTTTGACGAGAACCGTGCTACCCAGCTCAGACTGAATGACCCTAGTCCTAAGCATTGTAACTATCCACTCCCTAAGAACTTCCTCAACCCCTACCCTGGTGAGAGAGTCCAGAATTGCTTTGTTACTAACGTTGTTAAAAGCCCCCTCTATGTCCAGAAAGGCCGCCAACGTGTACTGCTTATGGTGGATTGTCTTTTCTACTGATCGAATTACCTCATGTAAAGCTGTTTCCGTATATTTACCCCTGAGATATGCGTGTTGTGACTTCGAGAGGGGAAACTGATCCACTGTATGCCTAAGGTGGATTTCCAGAGCCCTCTCCATTATTTTAAGAAGAAACGACGTAAGACTAATGGGTCTAAAATCTTTTGCCGACTCATGCCCAATCTTCCCCGCTTTTGGGATGAAAACCACCTTTACCTTCCTCCAACTGTGGGGGATGTAGTTGAAGCGTATACATGCCTTATATATCCCCTTCAGCCATGGGATCACCACAACCTGTAACCTTTGCAGCATGATTGGGAAAATCCCATCCAAGCCCGGCGATTTGTAAGGCGAGAAATAGTTTATAGAGTGTTTGATTCTTTCCGTCCATGAATATCAGGTCACAAACCGGTGGCATCCGATTGCCCATAACGGGTAATTGAGATACATGCGCGGTATCTTTACAGTCTGGGAAGTGTGTTTGAAGTAAGAAATCAAGTGTTTCAGAAGATGTTTCCGGCCATGCACCATCCGTCTTTCTAAGGAAAGAGGGGCTGGTGTGTTCCTTGGACAGTCTCTTGCTGAGTCTTGCTGACGTAGAGGTTGCCTCAATAGATTCACAAAATTCTCTCCAGCCATTTTTCTTGGCTTTCCTGATAGATTTTTTGTAAACTTTGAGACTCCCTTTATATCGTGCCCAATCTTCGTCCCTATAACATTGGTTGAACAGTTTCCTGGTTCTCTTCCTGAGATCCGATAATTTTTTGGACCACCATGCTGGAAGAGTTTTTCTACTCCTAGTGACTGGACAAGCGCACTTGTAAGCTATATTAAGAGCTTCCTCAAGATTCCCCACTTTTTTGTCTATCGTCTCAGTAGATTCAAATTTCATTGTGTTAGAAATTTTAAGTTTTGCGCTAGCTACCCTCGTAAAAGTATCCCACTTTATTCTCCTGGGGTTTCTGTAAGCAATAGCATCTACGGTTTTCAAATTTACCTTGAAAACTATCCAACTATGGTCCGAGAAGGACTTCTTGTTGGATACCCTCCATTCTCCTACCTGGTAGGTAGGTAGGTAGGTAGGAGTGGCCGCCCAGTTTGCCAAAAGCACACTTGAGCACACATAATGGCCCATTGTGATACCACGGTGTGGCGCCGTTCAACCACTGACTAAAAAGGTTCCCATACTTGGGATGGTGAAAGTCAGCGCAAGGACAGCGCCTGGAAAGGCACGACTCCCCCGTCATGTTTCAGGAAACCATCCTGATATTTTGATGAACCTGGCTATGTCCCTAATATTAATGGATGACAGCTCTGTCAGGCTTGTAAGAAATGGGGCACCAAAGGTGCGAATTCTTCTTCTGCTCAAGGATGGGCAGTGGCATAAGAGGTGGAAAACCGTCTCGTCCTCCTCCTCGAAGCCACAGCCTCGGCAAAAGTCATTTGAGGGTAGGCCCAGTCTTTCTGCGTGCTGTCCCATTATGCAGTGGCCGGTCAAAACCGACACAGTTGTCGACAGTGATACGCGATCAAGTCGAAGAAGTTGATTGGTTCTGTTTTTGTCCATGCTTGCCCAAGTTAGTCTAGCCGTGTGGCAGGATTCCTCGTTAGCCCAGGATTTGTAGGCGTCAGCCAGATATTTCCGTTTGACTTCCAGCTTGGCTGTTGCCAGTGGAATGCCGATGTTTACAGAGGGGTGAATGTCGTGCATTAGCGTGCCTGCCTTGGCAAGCTCGTCCGCCTCGCAGTTTCCCGGGATTTCGCTGTGTCCGGGAACCCAGACTAGGTGCACCCGAGAGTAACTTGCGAGCTCATTTAAAGATGTTCGACATTCATGAACTAGTCTTGATGTGGCCGTGGAGCCAAAAAGAGATTTAATGGCGGCCTGGCTGTCTGAGAAGATAGATACGTCAACCGCGCCGATATCACTACTCAGCATCCATTTGGCTGCGTGGTAAATGGCCATGACCTCAGCTTGAAAAACGCTGCAATGGTCTGGGAGACGTAGGGAGATGTTTAAGTCCAGCTTGTCGGAATAAATACCGCTGCCGACTCTACCTCCAAGCTTGGAACCGTCGGTGTAGATTTCGACTGTTTCACCGACGATTCGGTTTTCTGAGGTCCAGTCGCTTCGACTTGGAATAGTGAGGTCGAATTCCCTGTTCAAATCGGGATAGACCGACATATAGTCGATAAAGTTGGGGACAGGTGGGTCCTGATTCAGAATTGAAGCATGGCCTGTCAGGGTTATGCGCCAGTGCGAAAGAGCATTAAGTCTAATCGCTGTCAGCTTGGGTTGTTGCTTAACCAGGATCCCCGAGGGGAGCCAGTGCAGCATGGCAAAAAGGGCTTTCGTAGGTGTGCTGCGAAGAGCGCCAGTGATCAGTAGAGCAGTGGATCTTCTGATTTTATCAATGGGTTTGATATTACAGGCTTTTTCAAGAGCTTGCCACCAGAAGACCGACCCGTATAACAGGTTTGGTTCAACGATGGCCGTGTAGAGCCAGAGCACGACTCGAGGACGAAGTCCCCATCGTGCACCAACTGCTCTTTTACAGCAGTATATAGCGCATGCTGCCTTACGTGCCCTCTCAGCTAGATTGGCTTTCCAATTAAGCTTTGGGTCGAGAATCAGGCCTAAGTACTTAACGTGTGTGCTCAAAGAGAGCGGAGTGCCGTTTAGACTAGGCATTGTAAACTTTGGAATTTTGTACTTCCTAGTGAAAAGCATAGTCTCGGTTTTGGATGGGTTAACCCCAAGTTCGAATTCGCGACACCAGTTCGACACAATAGAGAGTGAATAGTTAAGTTTTTCGGAAAGTGTTTGTGGGAATTTGCCGGATGCCGCGATTGCTATGTCGTCCGCATAGGCTATCACTTTGCATCCAGTAGATTCCAATCTCACCAGTAGTGTGTTAACTGCCAGGTTCCAGAGGAGGGGTGATAAAACACCCCCTTGTGGCGTGCCCCTGTTAACCACCCTCCTGGATTGGGCACTGCCGATCGTGGAAGTGATGATCCTAGATTTTAGTAGAAGCTCTATAAATTTAAGAAGACCTGAATTCAGGTTAAGATTATAGAGTGCGGAGATGACAGCGTTGGGGCATACATTGTTGAATGCTCCCTCGATGTCCAGAAATATGGCAAGTGTGAATTCCTTGTACGCCAAGGATTTGTCAACTTGAGAAATGAGAGAATGAAGTGCTGTTTCAACCGATTTGCCTTTAGAGTAAGCGTGTTGAGATACAGAGAGAAGAGAAGGGTTGATCGATGTCCTGATATGTAGGTCAAGAGCTCTTTCTAGAACCTTAAGAAGAAAGGATGTTAGACTTATGGGTCTGTAATCCTTAGGTTTGGTGTGCGAGGCCTTCCCAACTTTTGGTATGAAGACGACCCGAGCCGTGCGCCAGCTTAAGGGAATGTATTGCAGTCTGAGGCTTGCATTATATATTTGAAGCAGCCATGGAAGGATAAACTCTTCCCCATTTTGGATATCGGCAGGAATGATGCCGTCTGGTCCGGGGGACTTGTATGGCTTAAAGGTTTGAATGGACCATTCAACTCACTGCCCCTTTCATTATCCTCGGTGCTACCCCATAGCGTGTGCCTCGCGTTGGCGTCGCATCCCAGAAGGAGTGGGACACTTTTGGCAGCAGCATTGGCGACCAGGGTCGCTACCTCTTCCGGTGGTGCGTCACTGTTGTGCGCCATATAAGCTGATGCCACTAGTAGGTCTGGTCCACTTTGCACCTCGATATTTACGACTGTTAAAGCGCCTGTGCTGTACTGTGGGCAGATAAAAGCATTAATTGTTTTCTTAACTAGGATATATGATCGAATCTTATCACCGTTCCTGATATAGTGCATATTGTATTTGGTCAGCTTGAGCCCCATAACGTCATTTCCTCTGACCCATGGCTCCTGTAAAATGCCGATGTCCGCGTCTTCTTCACCCAGAAAAACGGCAAAGTTATCTGATGCATTCTTAGAATGCTGCAGATTAATCTGCACCTCCTTCAGCATCGGTACCCTGTTGTGCAGGCGCTTTGGAGACTTCTTCCTGAACGTCCGTGTCCTCTGGAATCTTGTTGGCCTCCTCCAACTCTTCCGCGTCGCCCTCGGTCGGGCGGAAGATTTTTAATTTGGCGTACCTAACGCCAAAACGCATTTTGCAGTCGGCTGCTTCCAGGACACCAACGGACTCCTCGTTAATTTCCAGAAGCAGGGACATGCTTGTTTTCTGGGCATCTTCGTTCTTGATGATCGCCCAGTCGTTCATTGGCATATTGGGGTTTTGCCGCTGTAATAGCTCCCGTCCTCGAGCTTCAGTATGGGTAGCCAAATGCGGGCTCTCGGTCATCTTGGGATATCCCCGGCTGGTATCAGCTTAAGCCTTAAGCCTTCCCATGCTTCGCTAATCTTAGCTATGCACTTGCCGAGGAGTTCCTTCGACGGCCGATCGTCGCACCTGAAAACCCTGCATCCCCGTACCACATTGGAGGAGTCGAAGCCAGAGGGAGAAGCATCCACATTGGACAAGAGGTGTTCCATCACCATCTCTGCCAATTTGGATTCAATCTCCCCCATTTCTCCAGGACTTTCTTCCCCCCCTTGGTTATATCGTCGATGAGCGCCACATGTAGCTCATCCCTAGCCACTTCGCTGTATGGTCGCCTTGTGCTCGTCGATGGACCCTCTGTTGGTGTGGATGTTTTGGCGACCTTGTGTCTTTTTGAAGCCGAAAACGTCACATCATGTGACCTGTTTCGCTTCGTCGCCTTTTCTGGGAGGGAGATTTGGTACTGCTCGTACTCATCGACAATAGTTTGGTACTTGGCCTTGTCCGCCTGGTCCAACTCATGTACCGACCCTTCCGCCTCATTCTTAGCAATTTTGCTTAGGATGAAGAGAGCTTTCTGGTACGGGTTTTTCCAGGCCGCTGCCTCGGACTTTGGCTTTTTCGGTTTTGGCTTAGAGTCCTTCTTCGCCGCTACCGACATGTTTGTTTTTGTTAGTGTTGTTGTTGTTGCACTGCTTGTGCTAGCAGTGGGTTCACTGTTTGCCGACGTGCTCTTGCCATCGTCGGCTTCCATGGTCTCCTGACTGGAGGCCAGCAACTCATCCTCTGAGTGCGTGGTGCAAAGCACCGGGGTGGTTTTTATGTATTTTTTTGTTTGTATTTGTTTTTCCATCTTTTTCGTACGACTGCCCTCCCCCGAAGGCTTGGGCTGTCAAGGCTTTTTTGAGAGAAATGGCGGTCCACCGTGCCAGAGCCCTATGCCACGGTAAGGCCACCGTTACTCCCCCATGCGCCCTGGTTTCGGAGAGGCGCCGTTCGAATACAGTCTACGCGGATAACCCCCTGACTGCAAAACCCATCCAATAGGCACGGACACGCATAACACCCTGGATTAGGGGGGAAGTGTTTATTGACTCTCCAGTCTGGATCCGTTGTGTTCAGTATGTGGCAGGGTCACCTCGAGCAGGATGTGACGCACTAACGGTCTTGGTAGAGTATAGGCTAAGGATCCAACATAGGACTATATTACGGACATAGTGGGGGGAACTCTCCCCGCAGCATCCCGCTCTCCGAACTGAGAGGCGAGACCTAGTGGCGCTTGCACCGGGTAGCGACCAGCGGTCGTGGCTCTGCCTGCCAGGTTCACCAGGTGAACAGTATGGAAAGAGAAAATGTGACGAATTCTGTGAAGGTGAAGTGAAATTTACGAAACATATGTATGTGGTGTCATTGTTTGTGCGCTGCTTTGGTTTTGTTTTAAATTTGGAAGTTACCAAGCAACGCGAATGACGCGGCGCGAGGAACACATTTTTAAATTGTAAGTTGAGTGAGTGCTCCTCGCGACATGAAGCAAGCGAAAAAGCTCATTGTGACAAGAACCAATTCGCAGGAAAGTGGAAGAAGAGCAGGAAAAAGATAAGTCCCAGTAGAAATAAGTTTCGAAGGAAAATTTAAATCTTTGATATACTCGTATGTAAAAATAATTCGTTTTAAAAAAATTTGTGATTTGCAAAGTATATCTAATTTCGAAATTTGTTATATTGATTTTGAATTGAAAATTGTAAAATGTTTTTTTTTTTAAATGGATGCTTTGTATATAGTATTAATCTTATTGAAGACGAAACTTAGGGAGTTAGACTTACCACTTGACGGACGGAAGATATATCTGAGAAAAAGAGTTTTCAAACATTACAAGTTACTAAGCGAAGAAGAGGAACAAAATTATTTTGATTCGGTGTCTCGGGGGAAACGATTGATGTCAACTCTAGTCCAGTTTTACTCTCCCATTTTACTTTTAAAGAAGGCAGCTTGGCATTATTTAATGGAACAGAATGTTAATCAGTCCGTGGAGCAATTCGAGAAAATATAGAAAATGTAGGGTGGACTGAGGTTCACAAGTTTATTTACGCTAAACAGCTGTTGAGAGGGGCAGCGAAGTCGTTCGTTAAAAGTCAAGTAGGTTTGAAAGATTGGAACAATTGGAAAACGGCTCTCATTACAGAATTCGAGGTCAGCTTATGTCCAGCAGAGGTGTACAAAATATTGAGGAACCGACAAAAGAGGTCTAATGAAACATATTTAGAAATTTATGTATGCATTGATGGAAATCGGAAAGAAGATTAATTTAAATGAGTCAAGTCTGTTAGATTACTTTGTGGAAGGTATACCGGACTCAAGGTTCAACAAAACCATCTTGTTCCTAGGCAAAAGTATCAAAGAGTTAAAGGAACAGATAAAAATCCACAAAAAGATTACGACGGTATATTGAAACTAAGAAAGGTTTTGAATGTAGCGGCAAAGGCAGGGCTGTGTATAAAGTGGAAAAAGGGTATTTTTCTGAATAACAAGGTAGATTTACTCGGTTATATAATCGAAAACAACACGGTGTGACCATCGTTAGAGAAAATGCGAGCAGTAGAAGCATTCAAAATATCCATGGATCAAATGGCAGTTCAAAGGATTCTGGGATTAACATCATACTTTCTTAGATTTATTAAGAACTACGCACTGATGGCAAAACGTTGACTGATGTATTGAGGAAAAATGCACATTTTAAATGCGGTGATGAGCAAACTATCGCTTTTCAGCAACTTACGGAAGCTCTTGCACAAACTCCGGTGTTGAAGATGTATGATCCGAAAGGCGTCACAGAAATTCATACAGATGACTCTAAACACGGGTACTGGGCTGTTCTTTTACAAAAAGAGCCTGAGGACCAACACTTCCACACGGTAATGTACATGAGCAAAAAGACAAAACCATCAGAAAAACACTACCACTCTTATGAGCTTGAGGTCCTGGCGATAATGGAGGCTCTTAAGAAATGGAGAGTTTACGTATTGGGACTACCATTTAAAATAATGACAAATTGCAAAGCTTTTGCAATGAATTTAAAGAAGAAAGTCGTACCGACGCGAGTCGCTAGGTGGGCAATGTGCATCAGGAGTTCAATTACTATTCTGGAACGGCAGTGAATCATGCTGATGCACTTAGCAGACTATGAGGGCGGATTGATATTGAAGCTACCTAGCGCTAGATGGCAGCTCAAACACAAAAACTTTTTTTTTTAGAAATTGCCATCTGTCAAACGTCAGCTGTGAAAATTTCACCCAAATTCATCGATTAGTTGATTTGTTGTAGTCGTTTGTAGTAAGCAACTTTAGTGTTTCTTGAAAAATGGAACAAAGCGAATTTCGTGCAGTGACTAACCACTATTATTTGAAAGGGAAAACGGCGAAGGAGACAAAAGAAAAGCTCGATAAACATTACGGTGAGTCTGCTCCGTCAGATTACATGGTAAAATATTGGATTGCTGAATTTAAACGCGGCCGAACAAGAACTGCAACAATACCATCAACAGGAAGGCCAAAACAGGTAGTTACTGAAGAAAATATCAAGAAAATCCTCGATATCGTTATGAATGATCGCCGAGTCAAGTTGCGTGAGATTGTTGAAATGGTGAACATATCATATGAACGTGTGTTCAGCATTTTGCATGAACATTTGCATATGAAAAAGCTATCGGCAAGATAGCTCAGTGTCGAACAAAAACGAGTTCGACAGACCACTTCACAGCGGTTTTTGGACATGATAAAGCGTAAACCTGTTGATTTTTGGCGTCGATTAATAACTGTTGATGAAACGTGGGTCCACCACTACACACCTGAAACCAAAAATCAATCGAAACAATGGGTGGAAGCTGGTCGAAGAAGGCAAAGGCAGTGAAGTTGGCTGGCAAGGTTATGGCCACTGTATTTTCGGATGCACACGGAATATTGCCCATCGATTATCTTGAAAAAGGATCCACAATCACAGGAATGTATTATCGTGCATTATTGGATCAATTGATTGATGCAATCAAGGAAAAACGATCACATTTAAAGAAGAAAAAATGCTCTTTCTTCAAGACAACGCACCGGTTCACACAGCATTAGATACGATGCTAAAATTACGTGAAATACACTTCGAATTGCTTAATCATCCACCTTATAGTTCAGATTTAGCTCCTAGTGACTTTTTCCTGTTTCCAAACTTGAAAAAATGGTTCACAGGAAAAAGATTCATCTCAAACGTAGAAGTGATTACCGAAACTAACGCGAATTTTGAGGGGTTCCCGAAATCGTATTATTCAGATGGTTAGTTGGAATATCGTCTTACTAAGTTTGTGGAAGTAAAAGGAGACTATGTTGAGAAATAAATGGTTTTTGAAAAAAAAAAATGTTTTTTCCTACTTAGGTAGCTTCAATATCAATCCGCCCTCGTAAGTTTCATGCTGATAAACGATTCACTATGGCACAGGGTAAAATAAGCTCAATTGACACGTGCTATACGCAGAATATTAGAGAATTCCAGTTACGAAGACTGTTATATTCATCATGAAATACTCTACTAAGATCACAATAGAGAGATAGTGGTTCCGAATTCAATGGAAGAAGAGATAATTCAAGTTGCTCATAGACAGGGACACTTCTCAGTCAAAAGAACACGTGATTGCGTAGAGAAAGAGTATTATATCCCGGAATTAGAATCGAAGGTAGGAAAAATAGTAAAGAATTGCAAAGAGTATTTAGTAACAAACGCTAAAAGCGGCAAGAAGGAAAGCTTCTTATCACCTATTGATAAGGAAGACCATCGACTAGGAACGTACCATATAGACCATGTAGGACCCATGACGGTTACGGGCAAACAATACAGTTACATATTAGTGGTCGTAGACGCATTTTCGAAGTTTGTGTGATTTTATCCTACCAAGGATACAACGCCAGAAGCAGTTTTTGACCGAGTATCGAGATAAGCATCGATATTTGGGAATCCGCTAAGCATTATCACAGATAGGGAAGCAATATCACAGATCAGGAGTGCCCACTACAATTCCCTATACTCAGGAATTGTCGTGGGCACTCTACTCACAATTACTGGGGTCATATGGTGATTGCGACAGAGGCGAGAGAGAAAGAATATAGTTCGCAGTAGCGAATTGACCGAAAAGGTGGTGGCTCTAACTCCTGAGTTAAATGTGAATTGAAGAATATTAAATTATTTAAGTTAAATTGTGAATTGAAGAATATTAAATTATTTAAGGTAAATGTGAATCGAAACTATTAAATTATCTGAGTTAAATGTGAATAGAAGCTATTAAATTATTTAAGTTAAAATACGTTAAAAGTGAACATTAAAACTATTAGATAAACCATAAGAATTGTGTTTCACTTAATTACAAAAAAAAAAAAATATATATATATATATATATATACATATATATATATATATATATATATATATATATATATATATATATATATATATATATATATATATATATATACTCGTATATATTTATATATACATATTTAACTTTTGAAAAGTTTCTGTTTTAACATTCATATCTTCGATGAGTTCATATTTAGCAGAAACTTTATTTAATATATCCTTGTTTGATTTTTTTATAGTTGTGAGTAAGTCTTGAGATAGTTGAAGGTCTTTGATTTATACAAATGATTTTGCTGCAGCATCGTATTTTTCCATCTGCTGCCCAACATGTCTAATGCGTTTCCAATTACGGTTCAAGTTCTTACCTTTATCTAAACTGAATCCCAATATTTTTGAAATATATTTTCTTTTCAGATCATATACATTCTGCAAATGCCGGGAAAAGTGTCCAAACTAATCAAATACCATTCTCAGATTGAAAAAAAGACTTTTGTTTACCATATACATATATTTACGTATTTCCTTCTTTCAATTCTTCAACTACTGAAACTATTTCATTATTATCTTTGTGGTGATCAGCTGATGGCGATCAACTAGCATCCGATCAACTGGTTTGTTTGGATCATACCAATATGTGTAAATAAAATTCTGTATATTTAATCTCATAAGACTTGAACCTAGACCAGAACCATCATGCACCTTTGTTAGTAATAAGTTTTTTTTAGTAAATATTTTCTTTCTTATTTGTTTATATTTGTATGATCTACTGCTTTTGACTTGTTCATTAATATCAAAATTTCCTTTATGAGCATTCGTCTCCAAAAGAATCCTTTAATATAATAATTCAAACAAACAGGTTGATCGGATGCTGCTGTTAATGTCATCGCAATCAGCACAATCATAATAATGAAATAGTTTCAATAGTTGAAGAATTGAAAGAAGGAAATACGTAAATATATGTATTTTATCATCACAGAATTGCAAAACACCATCACTAAATCTCCATTCATCGTATGTGCTCCATATAATTTATCTATTTTACCACATTTTTCCAAATGTATTAAATTTGCTTCTAATATAGTCTGATTATGGTTTTTGTTGCTTGCTTGACTGAAAAAATTATCGTCTTAATGTCAGCAATATCTTGAACTTTGATTTTACTCAACAAATGTGACTAATTACTTTTGATTGGATTGATCTGAAAATCATATTCATTTCCATTGATTGTTGTATTATTTGCATGAGTTGGTTTGGTCATATCAATTAATTTACTCAGTGGTTTAGTGATAGGTTTGAATGTATCTTCTAAAAGGATTTCTGCATCTGCTTCTCCCAAGCTAATAATCGTGAATTTTTCTCTTAATACGCTTCTGGTCTTAATTATATTTTTCAAAAGTTTTTCTTAAATTTTTCCTGTTCGGCTATTGCCCTTGTCAAGTGTTGATTGCAGATATCATACTAAACATATAATAATCCACGTATCTTCTTTTATATCTGGTTAAATATATCATACCCCTTCCTGTAACGACCGCAATGTAAAGGAACATCTTTTACTGATGACTAAAGAGCTATATTTATCCTCCCAATATAGACTACACATTCTTCTGAAATCCATCCAATACATATCAGCTCCAATATGATCATAATATATATATTTCATATTTATTTCTTCCTTCCGAAACATAATAATCATATTCGTATCATCACGATTTAAATGTTTGTATTATATGTGTATACGAGTATGTTTGACAGAAGTAAAAACTATCTTTGGTCTTATGTATCCCATTCAAAAGTATGAGCGGATATTAGTTTGTGTCACACAAGCATAATAATCAAATATAATAATATAACTACGCTTTTCCAGTAGTAAAACATAATCATTTTCAGAAAATGTACAATCTTATGCATTTGATCGGCTCTAATTATTTCCTTAAATAAACATATTTTGAGTGATATAAAGACTTTGAATGTATATACACATTCTCAAATTTAAGACTATTAGAATAGCTATTAAACTTATCATGACATTATGCTTTCCATAATTTGAGGCACCGACAAAAAGCTTTTATGGAATTCGGTAAAAGTGAACTATGCATGACTTAGCGCAATTTTTGCTTGGAAAATCAATATTCCTAACAATTATTTTTCATCATTCAAAATGGTTGCCAATATTTATACCCTTTGCCTTTAAAAAAGGTAAAACGGGTATACTAATGTTGTGCTTTTGAGAGGGGTTGCAATTTCAAAAAGGAGGCGTGGTAGGTGTGGAGTATTAACTATATCGATATGATTAGAATCACTTTCTAAACAATTTTCATTTTGTCAGTCCGTCTCTACGTCTGTCCGTTTGTCCGTCTGACCGTCTGTGACTTTTTTCTACACCGTAAGAACTATCTAAATGAAATTTTGCAGAAATATAATCTGGACTAAAGGTACTTTACCGAAAATTGACGTAGATATGCTCCTAATGGTGATTAAGGAAGAAAGCATCCCCATTGTTGAAATTGCATGCACGAGGAAAGGTAAAGGGTATTTCGAAGTCGGTCTAACCCGACTTCAGACTTCTTTATTCGTTTTTAAAATTTATGAATTCAACAACTGAGACTACATTTGAATACATAATTTTTATAAATTACATTTCACCATTGCTTAATATTCTCTCATTTTCAAGCTCACGCACTGAAGGCTATTTCACCAATTTATTGCTCCTAGCCCACAAATACGTATATAACATATCCATGGTTTTTGGATTAATATTATTTAGAGAGATGTATGTATCTTAGCATGCCAACTACACAGTAAAGCTATAGACGATTTGCTAAGCTGCAAGTTTATTGGCGTACATTTACTCTCAGTAATAAAATTATTTTTTTAAGACTAAAATTAGTTTTTCCTTATCCTAAATGCGGAAAAAGATATATCCAAGATCCACATGAGGACGATATCAATATCTGCAGCTTGGGACTTTCAGTGAACCCAGGTCGATAGCTACCACCAAGTGGGAATTCGCTTCCTTAATGGAAGCAGATTCTTCTGTGACCTTCGAGTATATTTTCCAGAGGTTCGTGTTCAGTCCGTCGTTCTGATCACGAATACATTCCAGTATTTTTGCTTGGTTTGCGGGAAGGACTCGGTATTCAAGCACTCGCTTATACCAGCCAGCTACTCCAACCGTCCGACGAATATTAAGTTCTCTTTGGTCAGCAATTCTCGGGACGACGTAGAAAAGCACTGCATATTTGTAGAGCCGGTCTCCATACGCAACCATGCGATCTTCGGTTTGTTCTTCGACTCACAGATGTCCTTCCAAAAATAGCCGATATAGACTAGCTGCTTTTTTCAGAGCAGGTCATCTTGCTTACCACCATAGCTCTATCTGACATTGCTGTGAATGTGTCACCAGAGGTGGACGGACGAAATATCCGACTGCTTTAATGGTCCTTTTACCACCACCTTCTCAGGAGGAGGCTGACATGAAGGCACCTCGGTCGAGCACAGAGGCAGATCAGATACTGGTCTTGCGACCTTCCTCCTATTTGCTTTTCTGCTCTTTCCATCTTCCTACATAGACCGGAGATTGGCACCAGAAGAGTGTGCCATGCTGGACGAGTTGTCGCCTATTCTGTCACGCTTCCATGTTGCCTCGAAGTCGACGGAGTTCGAGAAATCACCCAAGCTGCTTCTGCGGCTTTCATCTCCCTCTGTAGTCTACTTCTTTGGTGTATTGCAGACAGCTTTCCGCTTGTCTCTCAACCAGCAATAACCGTCTTACTGATGATCCCCTGGTGCGCACCAGGTTTGATCGTTTTCGATTACGTACTTGGTACCAGTTTCTTGTAGGAGCTACAGGAACCCACTAGTATCTTGACAGATTCAGCATTTGTTGCTTCCCACTGGTTCGATGCGAGAACGCCTCCCCTTTCCTTCTAATGGAGGCTTTCCATTGACATTGTCAATGAGCCGCTAACTATACTCAGTAATTTACTTCCTCCGAGACCCTGAGTTTTAGTCATCAATCTGGATTGAATTGGCTTGGAGTGAAAAAGTATATTTGGGATGGTTGAGAGGGAGCAAATGGTTTGAGGGTAGGTTGGTAGTTTTTATTTTGGACTCCCAGACTGCAAGTCTGACCTAGTTGAACTGGAAATGGTAATACTGGGTTTGAGTCATGCCCGACAGCATGGCCAAGTTGGATCATGGTAACTATGCCCCGCACCACATCAATGTGACTACCAAGCAACGGAAAAAAAATCTTAATATATAATATAATTATCTTTCACTTATCTTTACATATTCTCAAATTAAACCCCACGTAAGTAATATATGGCTTTGCATCGGATACAACTACTTAAAGGAGTTGCCTAATAAATGCGACCCTGCTTCTATACACCAACTGAGACTTGCCTCACAAAAACTCTACAAACAAGCGAGCGGTGAAGCGAAACCGCAGTTGTACACGAAGAGCCGACGCTTAAGGACGAAATTCCTGACACATTTGTATTACTTTAATTTTACTATATTTTAATTAATAAACATTTTACAAACTTAAATAAAATACTATATTTAACCTTTTAGTTCAGAAGTGGGATCGGAATCCTAGCGTGAAATCGAAGTGTAGAAGAAATTGTGAAATTGCTTGAATTCAAAGAAGCAGCGCAAACCAAGAATTGTGACGCCTACGCAAAGGTTTAAAACGTCGGTTAATTTGAAATCGCGCAGCGCAGTAGCGACCAAGGCACAGTGAACCGCGTTCTAAGTACATTTTAAACGGTTAAGTTGTGTGCGTGTACAACTCAAGCAGAGACAGAGCGCAACGGCGACGGAGACGACGCAACGACAGACAGCGGAACAGCGAGCTGGTCTGTTATACGTACGTTGAAACGGTGCTGGTTGAGCCACCCTAGTATACATACGCGAGTGAGTACGCTATACTCTAGCAAAAGGTGGTTGTTGTGAAATCGTACATTTCAAATGTCACATGAAAGTCTGAGTGAGAGCGAAGACAGTTAAGGGAGAACGCAAAGTAAAGAAGTTACAATGCAACGTAACGAAGTGAGCAAGAAATATACGGCGTAGTTACAGTACGAAGTATATAAAAGCGAAGAAGTGTAGCAAAACAGAACGCACAAAATTAGAAGAATTGTACTATTTAAGGGTATAATGCCAAACGTGGTGAAAATTACAGCTGTAAAAGTTGAGCAACTAAAGAAACATTTGCTTGAGCTAGATTTGCCAGTTACAGGTTCTAAGTCCGAACTAATATCGCGGTTGACTGAAGCGATAAAGAGCGATGAAGTCTTAGTGGAATGTGACAACAAGGCTTTGCAAGAGCAAGCGAACGAGTTAAGAAGCATGATGCAAAATGTCATGACTAACATGCAAAATATTTCGGGACAAATCGCGGGTAATATGCAAGCAGTGCAAGACCAAAATAGTGCAAACAATAGTGCAGGCGCAGAGGCAGTGGTCGGTACACCACGAAACTCGAATATGACAGTGGTACAAAATGCAAGTTTGAGGGAGATAGCTGAAACTATCCCTGAATATGATCCTACAAGCGAGACATCGTTGACAGTGGAGCAGTTCGTAAGCCGTGTCAATAGCGCCATCGATGCATATAAATGGGACGAGAAATGTTTACTTTTGGCGGTATATGGGAAGCTGAAAGGTGCAGCACGAATGTGGTTAGATTGATCACAAACGTTCTTTTCAAATTGGCAAGAATTTGCAGATAGTTTAAAAAAAGAATTCGGTTGTGAGCTTGATGAAGCTGAAGTGGATAGCAAAATAGTCAGTGCGACGCGAAAAATGAAAGAGAGAATTATTGATTATTGTTTTCGAGTGAGTGCGCTAGGACAGAGTTTTGGATTAAGCGAAAAAGCTATAATAAAGTACATACGCGACGGGTTAAAGAATCGTGAATAACGTGCGTGAATGCCCAAAACCTTAAAAGCGGAAGCGTTGTACGGATTGCAACAAGTTTCACGGAAATAGTGAACCTAAGAATGGTAAGACATTTATTGCTTTTATTGACACTGGTAGCGAGTGCTCTATGATACGCAGATCCGTGGCCGAAGGTTTGCCAAATAATCGACGACACTGCGTAATGCAAATTAAAGGTATATGCGGCGGAAAACGTTGATGGCGTGTCTGTTAGCGTAGAATTGTACGTAATAGATGAAAAAAATGATATTAACAACGGATTTTCTTTCGGGACACGATGTATTTGCGACCGAAAATGTAACGGCAATTATTAAAAACGAAAATCTTGTGTTTACTTCCTCAAAGGTAGCAAGGTTGGAAACAAAGCAACGGAAAATTGTGGGCGACAGAAACTGCGATATGAGTGGCGACGTTAAAAGTAATCTTTTAAAGCTGGTTAACAACTACAGTGAAGTTTTCGCAGAGAGCTTGAATGAGATTGGTCTCACGAATGCCATGAAGATGAAAATCGAGCTAACAACAAATGCACTGATCGTACAAAAACCATATCGAGATCCGGAGCCGAAATAGCATCTAATAGCATAGATGATAGATGAACTTTTGGCGAATGATATAATCGTAAAGTCAGAATCAGAGTACGCAAGCCCGATGATATTGGTTAAAAAGAAAAATGGCAGCGACTATGCGTTGCTTATCGACGCCTGAATCAACACATTGCTAAAGAAATGTATCCAACGCCGAATATTGAAGAAAGATTGAGCGACGCAATGAAATACAAATATTTCTCTATATTGGATTTAAATAGCGGGTATTACCAAATACCGATAGAAGAAAACAGCCGAAAATTCACAGCGTTCATCACGACTGAGGGTCTTTACGAGTTCCGAAGAATGCCGTTTGGACTCAAAAATGCACCTGCCGTGTTCGAGCGATTAATGCAGAGCATTAAAGACAAAACGAAGCCTGCAGATATGATACACTATATGGATGACATATTAGTGGGAAGCAACACCATGTAGGAAATGTTGGAGAAGCTTACACGAATTTTTGAAGCTTTACGAGAATTAGATTTAACTTTAAATATTCGAAAATACGAGTTTATGAAGCAGACGATGGCACGAGCTCAACCCGAAGGGTGCGAGCCCGGGAAGTGTCAAGACAGCGGCCGTAAACAACTTTGAAACGCCGAAATCTACCACGGAGGTACGAAAATTTCTGGGGCTTAGCCGATATTTTCGCAGATTCGTTCCTGGATATTCAATCATCAGCGAACTACTACGCAAGCTTTTGCGTAAGGAGCAGGCCTTTGAGTGGACTAACGAACAGGAGACAGCCTTCTGTAAGCTAAAGGCAGCGCTGACATCGAAACAGATTATGACGTCGCATAGTGCCCCGTTGCCATACAAAAGTTGGACAAAAATAGAAGAAGTTGTTCGAATTTGATGAAACTTCATTTCCTAAAGGATTATGGCATGCTGATTTCAAAACTGTAATCGGTTTTTTGATACCGGCTTCAGTTTTTCAGAAAAAAATTTTATGTAGACGCTTTAGTTGCTAGTACGCACCTCCCCAAACCCTTGCGGCCATAATTAATTATGGTGTAAAGTTTAATAATAATAATAAAATATCAGTGCAATTATTTAAATATTGCCAATTAAAAACCTATGCTCAATCGTTTTGGGTAGAACGCAATTTGAAAGACAACGCTAGCTCACATTCTTAATGTGTGCCTACTTTTATGTTAAGACAATTGAAAAGCAGGTTTTCTAATTAATAGTTTTTATTCTGTAGAATCTGTTTCGAAGCCATACGAATTTTCTGATGATGAAGAAGACGAACGACTTAATAAGGCCGAAAACTGTTCTGCATTATCATTCGTATTTTCATCTGGAACTATTTGATGCTCCATACATTTATCGGAGCCTAATAATAATTTATTTCTGCGTTTAATATTTCTTTTTGACGAAAGCAATGGATCCGAAGATAGCTACACATGTATCATCATCTTTGTTAGTATCTTCTCGTAACGTTTTTCGACAATGAGACAGCCGATGTTTCCGAACATTCTTATGGGATGCTTGCAACGCTTCTTCTGACAAAGAATATAAAGGGAAACATGACAATTATTCTTATTCAAAAGATCAATTCAATAAATGTTACCAATTGGTAAATCAAATAATTTGATTACTTCGCATCCGTGGACCAAAACTTTGGACAGATCTGGGCATATTGTACCAACCATAATTTCTGAGGTACAACTCCATGGTCTCGTTAAGCAGTTGGCCACACTGCTCTTGTTGAATCATTTAACATTTTAAGTTTACTAACTTGACAAGCACTATGGCAATCATGAAAACAAATTCGTCTGAAGCTTCTTCTGACGAGAACTTCTGCTAGTAGCGATTATGACCAGAACTATCACCCATGCCCCATTTGCATATAAGGAACAGCTTTCTCGACGGGCTTTTATTTTTACAAAGGTCTAAAATGCCTTTCGAAGATATACGCATCAAAGCCTTCAAATCCAAAAATTTATAAGCGACAAATACTTTGGTCCCCATCGCGAAATCTTGCAGGCTAGTGTAATTGTACAATAATATCAAAGCAGGAATATACTGAAATATGCATTTGGAACTTATTTAAAAATAGAAAATTTCAAAAAGGCGGAAAAAAGCGGAGAATGTTTTACTTTCTCCTGTTAGTAGAAGGCCTAATGTGACATAAAAAGGAAAAAAATGTAGGAACTTTATGGAGCTTTTTTTGGTCTCCTAAAAATTCTCAATTTTGTAGATTTTACATCAACAACAACTTGCGGCATTAATACATTATAAAATTTTTATTTCACATTTATTTAAAAAAAAACTTATTGGTTCTAAATTTACATATTTAATCTTTGCAAAAATCATAAACTTAAATAATTACAGTTAGAAAAGGGTTCTTAATCAAAAAAAGGTCCCAGCTACTCAAACACGGTATATTCCCCACTAAATCTTATCTTTGAAGTCCTGTATAAAGCGGGAAAATTATTTTTTGTTTTACTCGTAGTTGTAGTTTTCTCTTAATTGGAGTTTTATCTTTCCAATGATACCAAAAACTTAATATTCTGACACACTCACTTTTTTATTTTTGTCCATAAAACGAGCACTGTGAGTCGTATCGAGTTGAAGCAGAACATCAGATACGTCTGTGTGTAGCTCAATTAGAATTGCTGGAGTGTTATTGCAAAATGACTATGGTGACTGGAAGCCTGTGGCGTACTATAGCAGGTCAACGAGCGAAATCGAGAAAAAGTTTCATAGCTATGAGCTTGAAACATTAGTTAGCAACTTGGAACGTTTTCTGTACTACGTGCTAGGTAGTTAGCAACTTGGAACGTTTTCTGTACTACGTGCTGTGGTAACCGATTGCAGTGCGGTAACGACGGCGATGCACAAACGTGAGGTGATACCTCGAATAGCGCGATGGTGGTTGCGCATACAAGACTTTGAGGTGAAGGTAGAACATCGTCATCCTCAGTCGATTGCCGAACGAAAATAGCATCGAACTGGATGAAGCATCTTTAAAAATCGCAAAAATTCAGGAGATTGGCTGTACAGCATGCAGTTGAAAGATGAGAAGTGATGTGAAATTGTAAAGAAGGTTATGTAGGGAGATAAAGTAGCGTGCGCCGAATATAAAGTTGAAAATGGTAGACTTTTTCGGAAGGAAAAAGGTACGAAGCTGTGGGTAGTACCAAAGCCATTGCGGTACAAAATTAACAAGACGTACACGAGCAGATTAAGCATGTTAGCTTCGAGAAAACCTTGGAAGAAGCACGGAAGTACTTCTGGTTCCCGCGCATGCGAAATTTTGTCAAATCGTTTATGAAAACTTGTTTGGAGTGTGCTTACAATAAGCAGCGAGGTGGAAAGAAAGAAGGAGAATATCGTCATGATGACATCGAACCGATTCCATTTCACACTGTTCATCTGGACAATCTTGGCCCGTTTCCACGAAGTAAGAAACAAAACGAGCATATATTGGGGCTCGTCGACGGGTTTAAAACGTCGGTTAATTTGAAATCGCGCAGCGCAGTAGCGACCGAGGCACAGTGAACCGCGTTCTAAGTACATTTTAAACGGTTAAGTTGTGTGCGTGTACAACTCAAGCAGAGACAGAGCGCAACGGCGACGCAGACGACGCAACGACAGACAGCGGAACAGCGAGCTGGTCTGTTATACGTACGTTGAAACGGTGCTGGTTGAGCCACCCTAGTATACATACGCGAGTGAGTACGCTATACTCTAGCAAAAGGTGGTTGTTGTGAAATCGTACATTTCGAATGTCACATGAAAGTCTGAGTGAGAGCGAAGACAGTTAAGGGAGAACGCAAAGTAAAGAAGTTACAATGCAACGTAACGAAGTGAGCAAGAAATATACGGCGTAGTTACAGTACGAAGTATATAAAAGCGAAGAAGTGTAGCAAAACAGAACGCACAAAATTAGAAGAATTGTACTATTTAAGGGTATAATGCCAAACGTGGTGAAAATTACAGCTGTAAAAGTTGAGCAACTAAAGAAACATTTGCTTGAGCTAGATTTGCCAGTTACAGGTTCTAAGTCCGAACTAATATCGCGGTTGACTGAAGCGATAAAGAGCGATGAAGTCTTAGTGGAATGTGACAACAAGGCTTTGCAAGAGCAAGCGAACGAGTTAAGAAGCATGATGCAAAATGTCATGACTACCATGCAAAATATTTCGGGACAAATCGCGGGTAATATGCAAGCAGTGCAAGACCAAAATAGTGCAAACAATAGTGCAGGCGCAGAGGCAGTGGTCGGTACACCACGAAACTCGAATATGACAGTGGTACAAAATGCAAGTTTGAGGGAGATAGCTGAAACTATCCCTGAATATGATCCTACAAGCGAGACATCGTTGACAGTGGAGCAGTTCGTAAGCCGTGTCAATAGCGCCATCGATGCATATAAATGGGACGAGAAATGTTTACTTTTGGCGGTATATGGGAAGCTGAAAGGTGCAGCACGAATGTGGTTAGATTGATCACAAACGTTCTTTTCAAATTGGCAAGAATTTGCAGATAGTTTAAAAAAAGAATTCGGTTGTGAGCTTGATGAAGCTGAAGTGGATAGCAAAATAGTCAGTGCGACGCGAAAAATGAAAGAGAGAATTATTGATTATTGTTTTCGAGTGAGTGCGCTAGGACAGAGTTTTGGATTAAGCGAAAAAGCTATAATAAAGTACATACGCGACGGGTTAAAGAATCGTGAATAACGTGCGTGAATGCCCAAAACCTAAAAAGCGGAAGCGTTGTACGGATTGCAACAAGTTTCACGGAAATAGTGAACCTAAGAATGGTAAGACATTTATTGCTTTTATTGACACTGGTAGCGAGTGCTCTATGATACGCAGATCCGTGGCCGAAGATTTGCCAAATAATCGACGACACTGCGTAATGCAAATTAAAGGTATATGCGGCGGAAAACGTTGATGGCGTGTCTGTTAGCGTAGAATTGTACGTAATAGATGAAAAAAATGATATTAACAACGGATTTTCTTTCGGGACACGATGTATTTGCGACCGAAAATGTAACGGCAATTATTAAAAACGAAAATCTTGTGTTTACTTCCTCAAAGGTAGCAAGGTTGGAAACAAAGCAACGGAAAATTGTGGGCGACAGAAACTGCGATATGAGTGGCGACGTTAAAAGTAATCTTTTAAAGCTGGTTAACAACTACAGTGAAGTTTTCGCAGAGAGCTTGAATGAGATTGGTCTCACGAATGCCATGAAGATGAAAATCGAGCTAACAACAAATGCACTGATCGTACAAAAACCATATCGAGATCCGGAGCCGAAATAGCATCTAATAGCATAGATGATAGATGAACTTTTGGCGAATGATATAATCGTAAAGTCAGAATCAGAGTACGCAAGCCCGATGATATTGGTTAAAAAGAAAAATGGCAGCGACTATGCGTTGCTTATCGACGCCTGAATCAACACATTGCTAAAGAAATGTATCCAACGCCGAATATTGAAGAAAGATTGAGCGACGCAATGAAATACAAATATTTCTCTATATTGGATTTAAATAGCGGGTATTACCAAATACCGATAGAAGAAAACAGCCGAAAATTCACAGCGTTCATCACGACTGAGGGTCTTTACGAGTTCCGAAGAATGCCGTTTGGACTCAAAAATGCACCTGCCGTGTTCGAGCGATTAATGCAGAGCATTAAAGACAAAACGAAGCCTGCAGATATGATACACTATATGGATGACATATTAGTGGGAAGCAACACCATGTAGGAAATGTTGGAGAAGCTTACACGAATTTTTGAAGCTTTACGAGAATTAGATTTAACTTTAAATATTCGAAAATACGAGTTTATGAAGCAGACGATGGCACGAGCTCAACCCGAAGGGTGCGAGCCCGGGAAGTGTCAAGACAGCGGCCGTAAACAACTTTGAAACGCCGAAATCTACCACGGAGGTACGAAAATTTCTGGGGCTTAGCCGATATTTTCGCAGATTCGTTCCTGGATATTCAATCATCAGCGAACTACTACGCAAGCTTTTGCGTAAGGAGCAGGCCTTTGAGTGGACTAACGAACAGGAGACAGCCTTCTGTAAGCTAAAGGCAGCGCTGACATCGAAACAGATTATGACGTCGCATAGTGCCCCGTTGCCATACAAAAGTTGGACAAAAATAGAAGAAGTTGTTCGAATTTGATGAAACTTCATTTCCTAAAGGATTATGGCATGCTGATTTCAAAACTGTAATCGGTTTTTTGATACCGGCTTCAGTTTTTCAGAAAAAAATTTTATGTAGACGCTTTAGTTGCTAGTACGCACCTCCCCAAACCCTTGCGGCCATAATTAATTATGGTGTAAAGTTTAATAATAATAATAAAATATCAGTGCAATTATTTAAATATTGCCAATTAAAAACCTATGCTCAATCGTTTTGGGTAGAACGCAATTTGAAAGACAACGCTAGCTCACATTCTTAATGTGTGCCTACTTTTATGTTAAGACAATTGAAAAGCAGGTTTTCTAATTAATAGTTTTTATTCTGTAGAATCTGTTTCGAAGCCATACGAATTTTCTGATGATGAAGAAGACGAACGACTTAATAAGGCCGAAAACTGTTCTGCATTATCATTCGTATTTTCATCTGGAACTATTTGATGCTCCATACATTTATCGGAGCCTAATAATAATTTATTTCTGCGTTTAATATTTCTTTTTGACGAAAGCAATGGATCCGAAGATAGCTACACATGTATCATCATCTTTGTTAGTATCTTCTCGTAACGTTTTTCGACAATGAGACAGCCGATGTTTCCGAACATTCTTATGGGATGCTTGCAACGCTTCTTCTGACAAAGAATATAAAGGGAAACATGACAATTATTCTTATTCAAAAGATCAATTCAATAAATGTTACCAATTGGTAAATCAAATAATTTGATTACTTCGCATCCGTGGACCAAAACTTTGGACAGATCTGGGCATATTGTACCAACCATAATTTCTGAGGTACAACTCCATGGTCTCGTTAAGCAGTTGGCCACACTGCTCTTGTTGAATCATTTAACATTTTAAGTTTACTAACTTGACAAGCACTATGGCAATCATGAAAACAAATTCGTCTGAAGCTTCTTCTGACGAGAACTTCTGCTAGTAGCGATTATGACCAGAACTATCACCCATGCCCCATTTGCATATAAGGAACAGCTTTCTCGACGGGCTTTTATTTTTACAAAGGTCTAAAATGCCTTTCGAAGATATACGCATCAAAGCCTTCAAATCCAAAAATTTATAAGCGACAAATACTTTGGTCCCCATCGCGAAATCTTGCAGGCTAGTGTAATTGTACAATAATATCAAAGCAGGAATATACTGAAATATGCATTTGGAACTTATTTAAAAATAGAAAATTTCAAAAAGGCGGAAAAAAGCGGAGAATGTTTTACTTTCTCCTGTTAGTAGAAGGCCTAATGTGACATAAAAAGGAAAAAAATGTAGGAACTTTATGGAGCTTTTTTTGGTCTCCTAAAAATTCTCAATTTTGTAGATTTTACATCAACAACAACTTGCGGCATTAATACATTATAAAATTTTTATTTCACATTTATTTAAAAAAAAAACTTATTGGTTCTAAATTTACATATTTAATCTTTGCAAAAATCATAAACTTAAATAATTACAGTTAGAAAAGGGTTCTTAATCAAAAAAAGGTCCCAGCTACTCAAACACGGTATATTCCCCACTAAATCTTATCTTTGAAGTCCTGTATAAAGCGGGAAAATTATTTTTTGTTTTACTCGTAGTTGTAGTTTTCTCTTAATTGGAGTTTTATCTTTCCAATGATACCAAAAACTTAATATTCTGACACACTCACTTTTTTATTTTTGTCCATAAAACGAGCACTGTGAGTCGTATCGAGTTGAAGCAGAACATCAGATACGTCTGTGTGTAGCTCAATTAGAATTGCTGGAGTGTTATTGCAAAATGACTATGGTGACTGGAAGCCTGTGGCGTACTATAGCAGGTCAACGAGCGAAATCGAGAAAAAGTTTCATAGCTATGAGCTTGAAACATTAGTTAGCAACTTGGAACGTTTTCTGTACTACGTGCTAGGTAAACAGATTACTGTGGTAACCGATTGCAGTGCGGTAACGACGGCGATGCACAAACGTGAGGTGATACCTCGAATAGCGCGATGGTGGTTGCGCATACAAGACTTTGAGGTGAAGGTAGAACATCGTCATCCTCAGTCGATTGCCGAACGAAAATAGCATCGAACTGGATGAAGCATCTTTAAAAATCGCAAAAATTCAGGAGATTGGCTGTACAGCATGCAGTTGAAAGATGAGAAGTGATGTGAAATTGTAAAGAAGGTTATGTAGGGAGATAAAGTAGCGTGCGCCGAATATAAAGTTGAAAATGGTAGACTTTTTCGGAAGGAAAAAGGTACGAAGCTGTGGGTAGTACCAAAGCCATTGCGGTACAAAATTAACAAGACGTACACGAGCAGATTAAGCATGTTAGCTTCGAGAAAACCTTGGAAGAAGCACGGAAGTACTTCTGGTTCCCGCGCATGCGAAATTTTGTCAAATCGTTTATGAAAACTTGTTTGGAGTGTGCTTACAATAAGCAGCGAGGTGGAAAGAAAGAAGGAGAATATCGTCATGATGACATCGAACCGATTCCATTTCACACTGTTCATCTGGACAATCTTGGCCCGTTTCCACGAAGTAAGAAACAAAACGAGCATATATTGGGGCTCGTCGACGTGTTTACCAAATTCACCATAGTGCAAGCAGTAAAATACACGTTATTGGAGTCCAGAATGAAGTCAGTGGCTACTTTGGGACGCCAGTAAGAATGATAACTGACCGCGGAACTGCTTTCACGTGTAATGATTTTAAGCGGTACTGTAGTAGTAACGGTATTTAGTACATCATCAATGCAGTACGAACGCCGCGTGCCAATGGGCATGCTGAAAGAACAAATTGGACGATTTTGGGAATGTTGTTGCCATCGACGAAAGAGGGTAAAGTGTGGGATGAGCAAATCCAAGCCATACAGTGGATGCTCAACTCGATGAAAAATAAAACAACCGGACGTACCCCGCAGGAACTACTGTTTAGTTTCAAGCCACGAGATATACTCAGCAACAAGCTAATTTTAGCGCTACATCACAACAAATATACGATCACTGACGAATTACGAGAAGAACGAGAACTAGCAGCAAAACGAATCAACGCACAGCGAGACAAATCGAAGAGCTTATTCGACAGGAAGCATCGTAGTCCAACACAATACCACATTGGAGACTTAGTGTTGGCAGAAAACGAGCCAATAAGTACTGGTAGTTCACGTAAATTAGAACCACCATACAAGGGGCCGTTCATCGTGATGAAAGTCCTGGGCAAACACCGATACGTTATCGAAGACGTGCCTGGACCAAGACGCAAGCAACGACACTATGTTTCAGTATTTGCTTCTGATAAGCTAAAATCTTGGTGTACCTTACCGAACTTCGAAGGCTTCGAAGATGACAACGACGGAGACGAGGTCGCCTCAAATTATCAGGATTGGCCGACTAAAGGAGTAGCCTAATAAATGCGACCCTGCTTCTACACACCAACTGAGACTTGCCACACAAAAACTCTACAAACAAGCGAGCGGTGAAGCGAAACCGCAGTTGTACAAGAAGAGCCGACGCTTAACGACGAAATTCCTGACACATTTGTATTACTTTAATTTTACTATATTTTAATTAATAAACATTTTACAATATTAAATAAAAGACTATATTTAACCTTTTATACTTTAGACAATTTTTGAGTATACAATTTCTGTGCATTTGATCTAAATATCATATATACATATATACTCGTATATTATATATATATATATATATATATATATATATATATATATATATATATATATATATATATATATATATATATATATATATATATATATATATATATATATATATATATATATATATATATATATATATATATATATATGATGATATAGTGATATCGTGATCAAATGCACATTGTATACTCAAGAATTGTCTAAAGTATAAAAGGTTAAATATAGTCTTTTATTTAAGTTTGTAAAATGTTTATTAATTAAAATATAGTAAAATTAAAGTAATAGAAATGTGTCAGGCATTTCGTCCTGAAGCGTCGGCTGTTCGTGTACAACTGCGGTTTCGCTTCACCGCTCGCTTGTTTGTATATATATATATATATATATATATATATATATATATATATATATATATATATATATATATATATATATATATATATATTATATATATATATATATATATATATATATATATATATATATATATATATATATATATATATATATATATATATATATATATATATATATATATATATATATATATATATATATATATATATATATATATATATAAGTTTACTCTCCCTCTCAGTACAATTTTTTACGTCTTTCCTTTTATCAATATATTTCCATTGTCTTCCCGTAAATTGCATTATTTCTAGCCTAAGGTCCATAATAAGTATTCAAATCAATGTAACTTTTCAACCAACATGATTGCTGAAATCAGAAAATTCGACGAATTTTAACTAATTTTAAACCATTGTCAGTGTATTGTTGTAGATTTCGATAATGGATAATATACCGATTTTTATCGCTCAAGTCAAGAATCAATTTGTTCACTTTAGAAGATTAAACTTTTTTCCACACAGAATGGCAAATCATTATGTGGGTCATGTATGCTCGCAGGATATTCTAAATCAACTTCCGAGACAAAACCGTATTGAGAATTATTGAGAATTGCAGAGATATTGAAATTGTCAATATCATATACCCACTTGAAAGAACTATATTGAAGATATTCAGATATAAATTATTTGCTTACATATTCATCAAATACTCAGAGAGTTTGTTAGCATCATAATCATCCATAAATTTATTGTTCGCTCTCGATTTACGTTTACTACACTGCACATTATTATACATGTTGATGGCTTTGTGTTATTCTAGTTCCATTTTTGTTGTTTTCTACATCCCATGACAAACTTTTCGCATCCCATGACAAACTTGGTGCAGAATAGTAATGATAAGGGTCTAACTCGTAAATATTTCTAAAAATTTTTCTGAAATTTTCAAACAAATCAGTTAAGAGAATAACCAGTGTTCAAATATAAAAGCATGTACTCATATAGCGTTTCACATTTAAATGATTTCCATACAGTTATATTGTGTGTTAATTAGTTTGCTTGCAAAAACTTATCAATGGGGCAGTTTTGATTATTTCAGACGATCAAGTGAAGTAATATATTCGCAATACAATACACCTTTACGCTTTAAAAGATTAAACTCAGCTCTATTGGGATATAAACTAGATAATATATGAAAAATATATATATATAAATTTTTTGCTAAACTATCTAAACTCGTTGCCATGAACCGAAATGAATCGAGATATCGAATTTCAATTTTAATTCTATCACATATTGGGATATATGTAAAAATGGAAATATATAATTCTTTACAGTTTGATAAAACTTCAAATGACCCTAACTTCTATACGGTACGTCCTACACCTATCAAAGTTTGCAACATACAAATGCTTGTAACTTTTTACTGGAGCGTCATAAAAGCTTGAAATTTTATAACTATAAAGTACTCGAGCATACTTGTCAATTTAAGCTATCGCTCAAAGCTATGCTGCCCTTGAGTACCAAATCAAACACTGATTAAACTTCAAATGGCCCTAACTTCTATACGGTACGTCCTACACCTATCAAAGTTTGCCACATACAAATGCTTGTAACTTTTTACTGGAGCGTCATAAAACCTTGAAATTTTGTAACAATAAAGTACTCGAGCCTCTTGTCAATTTGACGCAAAAAGTATTTGTAATAGAAAAATCACTTATAAAAATGTCAAAAAGATCGTGCATAGTCAACCCGAACTATTTTTGTTACGTTTGCGTTTGTTATATTGTTACAAATAATGGCAAAGTTATACCAGATTCGCTGAACAGTGTTTATCTGCACTACTTTGGTTTCGCTTTGGGAGATTTAGAGAAAACGTGGATGCCTAAATTCTATTGTAATGCGTGTAGAAGAAACCTGTATAGATGGCCGATAGGCGAGGAAATGTATTTGCCGTTCAAAACGACAATGCTTTGGAGACATCAGAAAAATCAGACCAATGACTCTTATTTTTGTTCCACGAATATCTTTGGTATTCGTACAAGAACTGTACGAAGCAGAAAGAATACCGACGATCCATCAGCTTCGAAGCTAGTTAAACGTTTGCACAATGATCCATTACCGAAGTGGCTAGGTGTCAGAGAAGTAGAAACCTCTAATCCCAATACGAGCAATAGCTGTGAAAAGGTGTTCAACGACAAACATTTAGTAGCACAATCTGAACTGAATAATTTGTTCCGCGATTTGCATTTATCCAAAGTCACTCATTTTAGAGAAGAATAAAGTGCTATTGCCGTTCTTCGAGTAGATTAATGAAATTTGCCTCTGCAAAGACATCGATGGTTTATTTCGAACAAGGAATCAACCATTAGTCAAAAATGAATGGCGACTTTTCATCGACGGTTCTAAATACAGTTTGAAAGCCGCTCTCCTGCATATGGGAAATAAAAAGAGTCGATTCCAATTGCTCATGCCGTCAAAACCAAGGAAAGTTACGAATCGATAAACAAAATTTTGGGGTTGATCAAGTACAACGAACATAAATCAAAAATTTGCCCCGATCTAAAGGTATTTGATGATTTCGAAGTAGGATATTAATTGAAACTAATTGATTACGCATATATTCCAGGTTATTGGGAAGTTGATTGAGATGCATGGCGGCTTCACGGAATACTGTTGCTTTTTTGTCTGTGGGACAGTCGATCAACGGCGCATCATTAAGTAAAAAAAGAATAGCCCTATCGAGACGATTATTCACCAGGAAGATAAAAAATCTATAACAATTCACTGATTGATCCAAGATACGTGTTTCTTCCTCCACTATTATTAAAATGGGCCTCATAAAGATATTCGTTAACGCGCTCCACCGAGACAGGTCAGCTTTCCGGTACTTAACTCGTCTGTTTCCAAAGATTTCTATGGCTAAAATAAAAGTTTGGATTTTCATTGGACGTGACATATATAAAGGAACAGAAAAGGCAGAATGGGTATCTTTCAGGAGCATCTTTCAGGAGAAGATTGCGCCATGCGCAGGTCCGCTATTCCTCTCTCGACAAATACTCAGTACAACTGATTGTATGTATAATGAAAATGAAATGCTCAGTTTGGAATTCTAATAATGAGCGTAAGTTTCTTCTCTTTTCCAGAGGAAAATAAGTTATTAAATATGCAGGTGAAATATATTTTTAAGCATAACACAGCATTTAATCCAAATACTTGGCGAATTTGCATGGAATATTTTGATGAAGAGTTCATAAAGAAGAATTTGCAGGTTGAAATGGGTAAGTAACTTTTTAAATATATTAATTCAATTTTTTAAATTATAATTACAGGATTTGCAATGAGAAGGCGTTTGGCGCCAGGTGCTATTGCATCTTTGAACAAAAATATAGAATAATATAGAGCCAATAGCACAAGTTCGGATGAAGCGGCTGCAAAGGCGCAATAATAAAAAAGTGGTTGCTTCACTTTTACAGGAGTCAAGATTAATATTTTATTTATGTATTGTAGATATCATAAAAACTTAACAAAAATTGTTTAGCTTAATCCTTATTATTTATAATTACATATATATGCATGCATATCTGTATATATAACTAAGTGTGAACATAAATATATAAATAAAATGACTAAAATTATAAAATAAGTAGATATGTACATGATTTTTTTTATTTCACTTTCAACAATTGTTTCATTTTATATTCCTATTGTCGCACCAAAACAGTAAATAACAACTTTCACGGGACAGATTTAACCAATAAATTAGTGACTAATAAAAAAATTTGAATACCAAATCAATTGAAATATACTATTTCACATATATTTATATAAATATTAAAATATTTAATATTAAACACAAATTATCACATTTCTCACACATAAATGTGTCCATTTTGGCTGTTCTCTCATTTCTTGTGCGCCTTATGACGACATGCGCAGAGAGAGGAAATTTCGTAACAGCATTGTCGCAATCTTCTATTCTATCATCAATGTGTAATTTTCAAATAAAAACCTTGTATCCGCAAATAAATTTTCCAAAAATATTTAAGAAATTTTTGTCTGAACATTTATATTACTTAGTAAGAGTATCATTAAAATAACACTTAATATAGTAAGTACATAATATGTGTATGCTTATGTATATTTCGTACCTTGGATGTTGTGGGTATATCAATAGGTTCCACAATACATTTAATATCTGCATATACAACAAAAGAAACGAATAATTGCAGTCTCTCTTTCATTATAAGCAAATAGATTTATGCTTATGAGTGGATTATTTTTCTCAATGTGTTAATTAATGTGTTAAATTAATGAAATTATAATTGCTGACGGAAATGACAAGCCTTGAAAGTTCAAAAACAATCCTTTATTTGTTTCTTTCATTCATCAACTATTCTAACATTGTAATAACGGCATCTGGTTACCTTCTTCTCACCTTTATTTAAAGCTGATATAACAGCCTATTTGAAGCAGTAGTCATCATTGTTTTGCTTCAAATTGTTTTGCTTCAATAGTTGAAGAATTGAAAGAAGGAAATACGTAAATATATGTATTTTATCATCACAGAATTGCAAAACACCATCACTAAATCTCCATTCATCATATGTGCTCCATATAATTTATCTATTTTCGCACTTTTTTCCAAATGTATTAAATTTGCTTCTAATATAGACTGATTATGGTTTTTGTTGCTTGCTTGACTGAAAAAATTATCGTCTTAATTACTGTCCGCAATATCTTGAACTTTGATTTTACTCAACAAATGTGACTAATCTCTTTTGATTGGATTGCTTGTTTTCCTATCAATTTTAAAATCATATTCATTTCCATTGATTGTTGTATTATTTGTATGAGTTGGTTTGGTCATATCAATTAATTTACTCAGTGGTTTAGTGATAGGTTTGAATGTATCTTCTAAAAGGATTTCTGCATCTGCTTCTCCCAAGCTAATAACCGTGAATTTTTTTCTTAATACGCTTCTGGTCTTAATTATATTTTTCAAAAGTTTTTCTTTAATTTTTCCTGTTCGGCTATTGCCCTTGTCAAGTGTTGATTGCAGATATCATACTAAACATATAATAATCCACGTCTCTTCTTTTATATCTGGATAAATATATCATACCCCTTCCTGTAACGACCGCAATGTAAAGGAACATCTTTTACTGATGACTAAAGAGCTATATTTATCCTCCCAATATAGACTACACGTTCTTCTTAAATCCATCCAATACATATCAGCTCCAATATGATCATAATATATATATTTCATATTTATTTCTTCCTTCCGAAACATAATATTCATATTCGTATCATCACGATTTAAATGTTTGTATTATATGTGTATACGAGTATGTTTGACAGAAGTAAAAACTATCTTTGGTCTTATGTCTCCCATTCAAAAGTATGAGCGGATATTAGTTTGTGTCACACAAGCATAATAATCAAATATAATAATATAACTACGCTTTTCCAGTAGTAAAACATAATCATTTTCAGAAAATGTACAATCCTATGCGTTTGATCGGCTCTAATTATTTCCTTAAATAAACATATTTTGAGTGATATAAAGACTTTGAATATATATACACATTCTCAAATTTAAGACTATTAGAATAGCTATTAAACTTATCATGACATTATGCTTTCCATAATTTGAGGCACCGACAAAAAGCTTTTATGGACTTCGGTAAAATTGAACTATGCATGACTTAGCGCAATTCTTGCTTGGAAAATCAATATTCCTAACAATTATTTTTCATCATTCAAAATGGTTGCCAATATTTATACCCTTTGCCTTTAAAAAAGGTAAAACGGGTATACTAATGTTGTGCTTTTGAGAGGGGTTGCAATTTCAAAAAGGAGGCGTGGTAGGTGTGGAGTATTAACTATATCGATATGATTAGAATCACTTTCTAAACAATTTTCATTTTGTCAGTCCGTCTCTACGTCTGTCCGTTTGTCCGTCTGAACGTCTGTGACTTTTTTCTACACCGTAAGAACTATCTAAATGAAATTTTGCAGAAGTATAATCTGGACTAAAGGTACTTTACCGAAAATTGACGTAGATATGCTCCTAATGGTGATTAAGGAAGAAAGCATCCCCATTGTTGAAATCGCATGCACGAGGAAAGGTAAAGGGTATTTCGAAGTCGGTCTAACCCGACTTCAGACTTCTTTATTCGTTTTTAAAATTTATGAATTCAACAACTGAGACTACATTTGAATACATAATTTTTATAAATTACATTTCACCATTGCTTAATATTCTCTCATTTTCAAGCTCACGCACTGAAGGCTATTTCACCAATTTATTGCTCCTAGCCCACAAATACGTATATAACATATCCATGGTTCTTGGATTAATATTATTTAGAGAGATGTATGTATCTTAGCATGCCAACTACACAGTAAAGCTATAGACGATTTGCTAAGCTGCAAGTTTATTGGCGTACATTTACTCTCAGTAATAAAATTATTTTTTTAATACTAAAATTAGTTTTTCCTTATCCTAAATGCGGAAAGATATATCCAAGATCCACATGAGGTCGATAGCTACCACCAAGTGTGAATTCGCTTCCTTAATGGAAGCAGATTCTTCTGTGACCTTCGAGTATATTTTCCAGAGGTTCGTGTTCAGTCCGTCGTTCTGATCACGAATACATTCCAGTATTTTTGCTTGGTTTGCGGGAAGGACTCGGTATTCAAGCACTCACTTATACCAGCCAGCTACTCCAACCGTCCGACGAATATTAAGTTCTCTTTGGTCAGCAATTCTCGGGACGATGTAGAAAAGCACTGCATATTTGTAGAGCCGGTCTCCATACGCAACCATGCGATCTTCGGTTTGTTCTTCGACTCACAGATGTCCTTCCAAAAATAGCCGATATAGACTAGCTGCTTTTTTCAGAGCAGGTCATCTTGCTTACCACCATAGCTCTATCTGACATTGCTGTGAATGTGTCACCAGAGGTGGACGGACGAAATATCCGACTGCTTTAATGGTCCTTTTACCACCACCTTCTCAGGAGGAGGCTGACATGAAGGCACCTCGGTCGAGCACAGAGGCAGATCAGATACTGGTCTTGCGACCTTCCTCCTATTTGCTTTTCTGCTCTTTCCATTTTCCTACATAGACCGGAGATTGGCACCAGAAGAGTGTGCCATGCTGGACGAGTTGTCGCCTATTCTGTCACGCTTCCATGTTGCCTCGAAGTCGACGGAGTTCGAGAAATCACCCAAGCTGCTTCTGCGGCTTTCATCTCCGTCTGTAGTCTACTTCTTTGGTGTATTGCAGACAGCTTTCCGCTTGTCTCTCAACCAGCAATAACCGTCTTACTGATGATCCCCTGGTGCGCACCAGGTTTGATCGTTTTCGATTACGTACTTGGTACCAGTTTCTTGTAGGAGCTACAGGAACCCACTAGTATCTTGACAGATTCAGCATTTGTTGCTTCCCACTGGTTCGATGCGAGATCGCCTCCCCTTTCCTTCTAATGGAGGCTTTCCATTGACATTGTCAATGAGCCGCTAACTATACTCAGTAATTTACTTCCTCCGAGACCCTGAGTTTTAGTCATCAATCTGGATTGAATTGGCTTGGAGTGAAAAAGTATATTTGGGATGGTTGAGAGGGAGCAAATGGTTTGAGGGTAGGTTGGTAGTTTTTATTTTGGACTCCCAGACTGCAAGTCTGACCTAGTTGAACTGGAAATGGTAATACTGGGTTTGAGTCATGCCCGACAGCATGGCCAAGTTGGATCATGGTAACTATGCCCCGCACCACATCAATGTGACTACCAAGCAACGGAAAAAAAATCTTAATATATAATATAATTATCTTTCACTTATCTTTACATATTCTCAAATTAAACCCCACGTAAGTAATATATGGCTTTGCATCGGATACAACTACTTAAAGGAGTTGCCTAATAAATGCGACCCTGCTTCTATACACCAACTGAGACTTGCCTCACAAAAACTCTACAAACAAGCGAGCGGTGAAGCGAAACCGCAGTTGTACACGAAGAGCCGACGCTTAAGGACGAAATTCCTGACACATTTGTATTACTTTAATTTTACTATATTTTAATTAATAAACATTTTACAAACTTAAATAAAATACTATATTTAACCTTTTAGTTCAGAAGTGGGATCGGAATCCTAGCGTGAAATCGAAGTGTAGAAGAAATTGTGAAATTGCTTGAATTCAAAGAAGCAGCGCAAACCAAGAATTGTGACGCCTACGCAAAGGTTTAAAACGTCGGTTAATTTGAAATCGCGCAGCGCAGTAGCGACCGAGGCACAGTGAACCGCGTTCTAAGTACATTTTAAACGGTTAAGTTGTGTGCGTGTACAACTCAAGCAGAGACAGAGCGCAACGGCGACGCAGACGACGCAACGACAGACAGCGGAACAGCGAGCTGGTCTGTTATACGTACGTTGAAACGGTGCTGGTTGAGCCACCCTAGTATACATACGCGAGTGAGTACGCTATACTCTAGCAAAAGGTGGTTGTTGTGAAATCGTACATTTCGAATGTCACATGAAAGTCTGAGTGAGAGCGAAGACAGTTAAGGGAGAACGCAAAGTAAAGAAGTTACAATGCAACGTAACGAAGTGAGCAAGAAATATACGGCGTAGTTACAGTACGAAGTATATAAAAGCGAAGAAGTGTAGCAAAACAGAACGCACAAAATTAGAAGAATTGTACTATTTAAGGGTATAATGCCAAACGTGGTGAAAATTACAGCTGTAAAAGTTGAGCAACTAAAGAAACATTTGCTTGAGCTAGATTTGCCAGTTACAGGTTCTAAGTCCGAACTAATATCGCGGTTGACTGAAGCGATAAAGAGCGATGAAGTCTTAGTGGAATGTGACAACAAGGCTTTGCAAGAGCAAGCGAACGAGTTAAGAAGCATGATGCAAAATGTCATGACTACCATGCAAAATATTTCGGGACAAATCGCGGGTAATATGCAAGCAGTGCAAGACCAAAATAGTGCAAACAATAGTGCAGGCGCAGAGGCAGTGGTCGGTACACCACGAAACTCGAATATGACAGTGGTACAAAATGCAAGTTTGAGGGAGATAGCTGAAACTATCCCTGAATATGATCCTACAAGCGAGACATCGTTGACAGTGGAGCAGTTCGTAAGCCGTGTCAATAGCGCCATCGATGCATATAAATGGGACGAGAAATGTTTACTTTTGGCGGTATATGGGAAGCTGAAAGGTGCAGCACGAATGTGGTTAGATTGATCACAAACGTTCTTTTCAAATTGGCAAGAATTTGCAGATAGTTTAAAAAAAGAATTCGGTTGTGAGCTTGATGAAGCTGAAGTGGATAGCAAAATAGTCAGTGCGACGCGAAAAATGAAAGAGAGAATTATTGATTATTGTTTTCGAGTGAGTGCGCTAGGACAGAGTTTTGGATTAAGCGAAAAAGCTATAATAAAGTACATACGCGACGGGTTAAAGAATCGTGAATAACGTGCGTGAATGCCCAAAACCTAAAAAGCGGAAGCGTTGTACGGATTGCAACAAGTTTCACGGAAATAGTGAACCTAAGAATGGTAAGACATTTATTGCTTTTATTGACACTGGTAGCGAGTGCTCTATGATACGCAGATCCGTGGCCGAAGGTTTGCCAAATAATCGACGACACTGCGTAATGCAAATTAAAGGTATATGCGGCGGAAAACGTTGATGGCGTGTCTGTTAGCGTAGAATTGTACGTAATAGATGAAAAAAATGATATTAACAACGGATTTTCTTTCGGGACACGATGTATTTGCGACCGAAAATGTAACGGCAATTATTAAAAACGAAAATCTTGTGTTTACTTCCTCAAAGGTAGCAAGGTTGGAAACAAAGCAACGGAAAATTGTGGGCGACAGAAACTGCGATATGAGTGGCGACGTTAAAAGTAATCTTTTAAAGCTGGTTAACAACTACAGTGAAGTTTTCGCAGAGAGCTTGAATGAGATTGGTCTCACGAATGCCATGAAGATGAAAATCGAGCTAACAACAAATGCACCGATCGTACAAAAACCATATCGAGATCCGGAGCCGAAATAGCATCTAATAGCATAGATGATAGATGAACTTTTGGCGAATGATATAATCGTAAAGTCAGAATCAGAGTACGCAAGCCCGATGATATTGGTTAAAAAGAAAAATGGCAGCGACTATGCGTTGCTTATCGACGCCTGAATCAACACATTGCTAAAGAAATGTATCCAACGCCGAATATTGAAGAAAGATTGAGCGACGCAATGATATACAAATATTTCTCTATATTGGATTTAAATAGCGGGTATTACCAAATACCGATAGAAGAAAGCAGCCGAAAATTCACAGCGTTCATCACGACTGAGGGTCTTTACGAGTTCCGAAGAATGCCGTTTGGACTCAAAAATGCACCTGCCGTGTTCGAGCGATTAATGCAGAGCATTAAAGACAAAACGAAGCCTGCAGATATGATACACTATATGGATGACATATTAATGGGAAGCAACACCATGTAGGAAATGTTGGAGAAGCTTACACGAATTTTTGAAGCTTTACGAGAATTAGATTTAACTTTAAATATTCGAAAATGCGAGTTTATGAAGCAGACGATGGCACGAGCTCAACCCGAAGGGTGCGAGCCCGGGAAGTGTCAAGACAGCGGCCGTAAACAACTTTGAAACGCCGAAATCTACCACGGAGGTACGAAAATTTCTGGGGCTTAGCCGATATTTTCGCAGATTCGTTCCTGGATATTCAATCATCAGCGAACTACTACGCAAGCTTTTGCGTAAGGAGCAGGCCTTTGAGTGGACTAACGAACAGGAGAAAGCCTTCTGTAAGCTAAAGGCAGCGCTGACATCGAAACCGATTATGACGTCGCATAGTGCCCCGTTGCCATACAAAAGTTGGACAAAAATAGAAGGAGTTGTTCGAATTTGATGAAACTTCATTTCCTAAAGGATTATGGCATGCTGATTTCAAAACTGAAATCGGTTTTTTGATACCGGCTTCGGTTTTCTCATAAAACTGGTTTTCAGAAAAAAAATTTATGTAGACGCTTTAGTTGCTAGTACGCACCTCCCCAAACCCTTGCGGCCATAATTAATTATGGTGTAAAGTTTAATAATAATAATAAAATATCAGTGCAATTATTTAAATATTGCCAATTAAAAACCTATGCTCAATCGTTTTGGGTAGAACGCAATTTGAAAGACAACGCTAGCTCACATTCTTAATGTGTGCCTACTTTTATGTTAAGACAATTGAAAAGCAGGTTTTCTAATTAATAGTTTTTATTCTGTAGAATCTGTTTCGAAGCCATACGAATTTTCTGATGATGAAGAAGACGAACGACTTAATAAGGCCGAAAACTGTTCTGCATTATCGTTCGTATTTTCATCTGGAACTATTTGATGCTCCATACATTTATCGGAGCCTAATAAAAATTTATTTCTGCGTTTAATATTTATTTTTGACAAAAGCAATGGATCCGAAGATAGCTACACATGTATCATCATCTTTGTTAGTATCTTCTCGTAACGTTTTTCGACAATGAGACAGCCGATGTTTCCGAACATTCTTATGGAATGCTTTCAACGCTTCTTCTGACAAAGAATATAAAGGGAAACATGACAATTATTCTTATTCAAAGATCAATTCAATAAATGTTACCAATTGGTAAATCAAATAATTTGATTACTTCGCATCCGTGGACCAAAACTTTGGACAGATCTGGGCACATTGTACCAACCATAATTTCTGAGGTACAACTCCATGGTCTCGTTAAGCAGTTGGCCACACTGCTCTTGTTGAATCATTTAACATTTTAAGTTTACTAACTTGACAAGCACCATGGCAATCATGAAAACAAATTCGTCTGAAGCTTCTTCTGAAGAGAACTTCTGCTAGTAGCGATTATGACCAGAACTATCACCCATGCCCCATTTGCATATAAGGAACAGCTTTCTCGACGGGCTTTTATTTTTACAAAGGTCTAAAATGCCTTTCGAAGATAGACGCATCAAAGCCTTCAAATCCAAAAATCTATAAGCGACAAATACTTTGGTCCCCATCGCGAAATCTTGCAGGCTAGTGTAATTGTACAATAATATCAAAGCAGGAATATACTGAAATATGCATTTGGAACTTATTTAAAAATAGAAAATTTCAAAAAGGCGGAAAAAAGCGGAGAATGTTTTACTTTCTCCTGTTAGTAGAAGGCCTAATGTGACATAAAAAGGAAAAAAATGTAGGAACTTTATGGAGCTTTTTTTGGTCTCCTAAAAATTCTCAATTTTGTAGATTTTACATCAACAACAACTTGCGGTATTAATACATTATAAAATTTTTATTTCACATTTATTTAAAATAAAACTTATTGGTTCTAAATTTACATATTTAATCTTTGCAAAAATCATAAACTTAAATAATTACAGTTAGAAAAGGGTTCTTAATCAAAAAAAGGTCCCAGCTACTCAAACACGGTATATTCCCCACTAAATCTTATCTTTGAAGTCCTGTATAAAGCGGGAAAATTATTTTTTGTTTTACTCGTAGTTGTAGTTTTCTCTTAATTGGAGTTTTATCTTTCCAATGATACCAAAAACTTAATATTCTGACACACTAACTTTTTTATTTTTGTCCATAAAACGAGCACTGTGAGTCGTATCGAGTTGAAGCAGAACATCAGATACGTCTGTGTGTAGCTCAATTAGAATTGCTGGAGTGTTATTGCAAAATGACTATGGTGACTGGAAGCCTGTGGCGTACTATAGCAGGTCAACGAGCGAAATCGAGAAAAAGTTTCATAGCTATGAGCTTGAAACATTAGTTAGCAACTTGGAACGTTTTCTGTACTACGTGCTAGGTAAACAGATTACTGTGGTAACCGACTGCAGTGCGGTAACGACGGCGATGCACAAACGTGAGGTGATACCTCGAATAGCGCGATGGTGGTTGCGCATACAAGACTTTGAGGTGAAGGTAGAACATCGTCAACCTCAGTCGATTGCCGAACGAAAATAGCATCGAACTGGATGAAGCATCTTTAAAAATCGCAAAAATTCAGGAGATTGGCTGTACAGCATGCAGTTGAAAGATGAGAAGTGATGTGAAATTGTAAAGAAGGTTATGTAGGGAGATAAAGTAGCGTGCGCCGAATATAAAGTTGAAAATGGTAGACTTTTTCGGAAGGAAAAAGGTACGAAGCTGTGGGTAGTACCAAAGCCATTACGGTACAAAATTAACAAGACGTACACGAGCAGATTAAGCATGTTAGCTTCGAGAAAACCTTGGAAGAAGCACGGAAGTATTTCTGGTTCCCGCGCATGCGAAATTTTGTCAAATCGTTTATGAAAACTTGTTTGGAGTGTGCTTACAATAAGCAGCGAGGTGGAAAGAAAGAAGGAGAATATCGTCATGATGACATCGAACCGATTCCATTTCACACTGTTCATCTGGACAATCTTGGCCCGTTTCCACGAAGTAAGAAACAAAACGAGCATATATTGGGGCTCGTCGACGTGTTTACCAAATTCACCATAGTGCAAGCAGTAAAATACACGTTATTGGAGTCCAGAATGAAGTCAGTGGCTACTTTGGGACGCCAGTAAGAATGATAACTGACCGCGGAACTGCTTTCACGTGTAATGATTTTAAGCGGTACTGTAGTAGTAACGATATTAAGTACATCATCAATGCAGTACGAACGCCGCGTGCCAATGGGCATGCTGAAAGAACAAATCGGACGATTTTGGGAATGTTGTTGCCATCGACGAAAGAGGGTAAAGGTTGGGATGAGCAAATCCAAGCCATACAGTGGATGCTCAACTCGATGAAAAATAAAACAACCGGACGTACCCCGCAGGAACTACTGTTTAGTTTCAAGCTACGAGATATACTCAGCAACAAGCTAATTTTAGCGCTACATCAAAACAAATATAGGATCACTGACGAATTACGAGAAGAACGAGAACTAGCAGCAAAATAAATCAACGCACAGCGAGACAAATCAAAGAGCTTATTCGACAGGAAGCATCGCAGTCCAACACAATACCACATTGGAGACTTAGTGTTGGCAGAAAACGAGCCAATAAGTACGGGTAGTTCACGTAAATTAGAACCACCATACAAGGGGCCGTTCGTCGTGATGAAAGTCCTGGGCAAACACCGATACGTTATCGAAGACGTGCCTGGACCAAGACGCAAGCAACGACACTGTGTTTCAGTATTTGCTTCTGATAAGCTAAAATCTTGTTGTACCTTACCGAACTTCGAAGGCTTCGAAGATGACAACGACAGAGACGAGGTCGCCTCAAATTATCAGGATTGGCCGACTAAAGGAGTAGCCTAATAAATGCGACCCTGCTTCTACACACCAACTGAGACTTGCCACACAAAAACTCTACAAACAAGCGAGCGGTGAAGCGAAACCGCAGTTGTACAAGAAGAGCCGACGCTTAACGACGAAATTCCTGACACATTTGTATTACTTTAATTTTACTATATTTTAATTAATAAACATTTTACAAACTTAAATAAAAGACTATATTTAACCTTTTATACTTTAGACAATTTTTGAGTATACAATTTCTGTGCATTTGATCTAAATATCATATATACATATATACTCGTATATTATATATATATATATATATGATGATATAGTGATATCGTGATCAAATGCACATTGTATACTCAAGAATTGTCTAAAGTATAAAAGGTTAAATATAGTCTTTTATTTAAGTTTGTAAAATGTTTATTAATTAAAATATAGTAAAATTAAAGTAATAGAAATGTGTCAGGAATTTCGTCCTTAAGCGTCGGCTGTTCGTGTACAACTGCGGTTTCGCTTCACCGCTCGCTTGTTTGTATATATATATATATATATAAGTTAACAATTTTATTGTCCTTGTGATAAAAAATTTAATGGGCCACTGCCCAAAAGCAAACACTATTGATTTTATTTAAGGTTCAAACAATTTATTTAAAGATTCACTTAATTATAACTTAGAGAATATTAGAAGTTTGACTCTCCATCAGCTCGTCCCAAACTCGACTAACTGCAACCTATCGCAGTTGTTCACCTCACACCTTCATTCCTTGGCAGCGACGCGATCGTTGTTTAACTTGTTTACAGCCTACTGTATGAGGCCGACCATGGCCTTGGTTTCCCACAGGTGCATTAACTGAATGCAATTGGTAATATCTTGGGTTACATCCTATTGCGAAATAGAAATATGCTGATACTGCGGCGCGTGTATTGGGCAGCCACGGGAACGTTGCGTTTATTGTGAAATTGAAATATGCTGACACTGCGGCACGTGTAGTGGGCAGCCACGGGAACGTTGCGTTTATTGTGAAATTGAAATATGCTGACACTGCGGCACGTGTAGTGGGCAACAGTGTGAACGTCGTGGCTAATGCGGCAGGTGCGTGTTAACTCTTCCCCCTCTAAAGATCTGCGTCCCGCAGATCAGGATTTAGCGAGCCATCCTTCTTAGGTGATTTGCGGGAACTTTGCTGCAGTATGGACAACTTCAGCTCAGGAAGCTTTTTTCCCGTTGTTAGTTTCCTCCAGATTAGCAAAATGAGTACCATTAGCAAAAGTAGTCCTAGGGCTTCAGACGTTGCAAACCAAGTAGTTTTATTTTTCAGGTAACCCAAAAGTTGTATGTTTCCGGATGTCATCTTATGGACGAGATTGAGATTTACTGCCAGGCTTTTGTTTGCTATAGTAGACAGCACGGATGGGAGAACCTGCACACCTGAACTGCTTGTACTCTAGTAGGTTTGGTTATTGCTTGTTATTGTCTCGTTTTCCAGCTGTAGGATGAAGGAACCATTAAAATAATTAGGTGTAGTACCTGACCATACGCTGCTGTTGAAGTTATCCAGGAAAATTGTGTCTTCTTTGAGTAATTCAATCGTCGATTCCGCACAGGTTATGTAGCGGCAACTGGTTTGACCACCTTTGATTAGACGTGGTAGGCAGTCTTCTTCCGGTAATAGATCAAGTACTTCCTTTTTACACACCATGGCGGTGGAGAGATGAAGGCAACTATCCTTTATACCGTACGTTTCTTCTTTGTTCATCAGAATTGTTTTGTACTTCAAGTCCACCCGTTGACCGTTCTTCAAAATGGCTCGAGTGATTAGGTGGGTGAATCTTGTTTGTGCAACTTTTGGCATGGACAGCACATAGAGTAGATGAGTGCCATTTGTATAGATTGACGGTTCGCTGTATTCAATGGCTTCGATGATGTTACTATAAGGTAGCACTTCAATTTCGCTTATCAATTGATTTATTTCTTCTTTGTCTAGCAGGTTGCTGTTGACTACTCCGGCTTTGGCCATTTGGCAGGCTCGAACCAATTCGCTTACGTCATCCTTCAGGATCATTACTTTATGCTGTATCTCCTGAGAATACTTTGCCACGTGGTTGTGTCCCAAGATATCGTTTGTAGCCGTTACAATCCCGTTGACCATCTGTAATAACTCTTGAGTTTTCTTAAAAGTTTCAGAGTTTACCTTGTATTGTAAGTTATTATTGGCCACTAGTGCATTTTGGCTTTGCAAGACTTCGTCCCAATCAGTAGCATCAGGTGAGCCAGCTATCCATTTCCAAGCCGATCCGATCCAGTTGATTGAGCGCCTTGGTCTTTTGTCCTTTGGACCTTTCAGCTCGTCGAGTTGAGTGAGAATTCTTTCCAACTGGAAGGTGATGATGTCTCTGATACCATTGGACTCATTCATCTTAATAGCTTCTTCTTCTAGGCGATCCAAAATTTTCCCATAGCGTGCCAAGTCGACCACGTGGATTAGTTTGAAGTATCCGTTGACTATCCAGCCATACCCATCACGGACAGTTAGAACGGGGGAGTCCAGATTGAATGCGACATATGCTTGTGCGGCTGCACAGAGGCAGATTCTATAATTAGATAACAGACTATTTGCTTAACTCTATTATTACTGCCAAATGGTTTTTTTGTTTCTTTTTTTCTTTCTTTTTTTTTTTTTTTAAATTTTGATTACGGGTATTATTCTAAAGTTATGATTTCAAAGTAAATATAACAATATGAAATTTTATTTTCTCCTTCTTTCGAGATTAAATTTGACTATGGTAATTATTCTAAGGTTAGTGTCATCAGTGTTTATCAGAGTAAATACAGCAGTGTTTGAATAATTATATTTAAAAATTTTAAAGTATTTGTGCCGAAATTTGAACAAGGTTTATCTTTTCCTATAGTAACAAACTATGTTAGTAATTATCTCTTACTTAATTTCTAATATTATAGCTAGTGAGTCGAGTTCGGGAAGATAAGATTAAAGGTATTTATTAGGACCCAGTAAGTGATATCAAGAGTGGAATTCGTTTTCTTATAAGATTAGTTATTATTAGTGCAATTTTGAAAGTGGTGTTACTCCCTTTTTAATTTTAATGTTCTGTTCATCTTTATTGAGTAAAATGTTGTGAATAAGTAGGTTAGTATCTTTAACATTATTTACTTATCTAAAAACCCGTAGGCCTGTCGAACAGTTTCGAGCATTTGGAATGCAGGCGTAAACTCAGATGACATTGGAAGGCTCATGTTAGTCCCTTTTAGCCATAAGCGTTAATAATTGCGAATGGCCTACTCATGAGTGACTTCACTATCGGTTAAAGCTATAGTCCCCCGGAGGAGTTGAACCACTTCGATTGTTGTCGCTCGGACCACCGAGTAAACTGGAATTGAACCAATACGGCTGATCGAATACTGAAATTTGTACCCAGACCGCTGGGGCTTAAGGATCTATGCATGAGTTTTTTACCTCTTGACCAATATTCGTATTGTTTTTCTGATACCTTAGTATCCTTCTTACATAGTTAATTTTCTAGACATTTTTTATGTCTGATTTGTGGAATTTTTTTCCACTTTGTGTGACAATAGTTGCATTTCTGTTCTCAGCAACAGCTTCTTTCTTATAAAGGGGCTTCTGTTTACCCTTGATTTAATTCTTAAAAAATTTTCCACCGCAAATTTTTATTGCTTAGTTAATTGCATTTCTAAGTTTCGAAAAAAAAACATTTTGATCTCTTAATTCTTTTTTATTTAAAATTTTTTCCTTAAAAAATTTTACACCGCAAAATTGTATTGTTAAGTTATTTGCACTTTCAAGTATTTGTCATTTGGTCCACTGGGAATATTTCTCCTTTTTTCACTACTGGGTCCCTGCTCGGGCGCCAGTTAACAATTTTATTGTCCTTGTGATAAAAAATTTAATGGGCCACTGCCCAAAAGCAAACACTATTGATTTTATTTAAGGTTCAAACAATTTATTTAAAGATTCACTTAATTATAACTTAGAGAATATTAGAAGTTTGACTCTCCATCAGCTCGTCCCAAACTCGACTAACTGCAACCTATCGCAGTTGTTCACCTCACACCTTCATTCCTTGGCAGCGACGCGATCGTTGTTTAACTTGTTTACAGCCTACTGTATGAGGCCGACCATGGCCTTGGTTTCCCACAGGTGCATTAACTGAATGCAATTGGTAATATCTTGGGTTACATCCTATTGCGAAATAGAAATATGCTGATACTGCGGCGCGTGTATTGGGCAGCCACGGGAACGTTGCGTTTATTGTGAAATTGAAATATGCTGACACTGCGGCACGTGTAGTGGGCAGCCACGGGAACGTTGCGTTTATTGTGAAATTGAAATATGCTGACACTGCGGCACGTGTAGTGGGCAACAGTGTGAACGTCGTGGCTAATGCGGCAGGTGCGTGTTAACTTATATATATATATATATATATATATATATATATATATATATATATATATATATATATATATATATATATATATATATATATATATATATATATATATATATATATATATATATATATATATATATATATATATATATATATATATATATATATATCTATATAAGTTTACTCTCCCTCTCAGTACAATTTTTTACGTCTTTCCTTTTATCAATATATTTCCATTGTCTTCCCGTAAATTGCATTATTTCTAGCCTAAGGTCCATAATAAGTATTCAAATCAATGTAACTTTTCAACCAACATGATTGCTGATATCAGAAAATTCGACGAATTTTAACTAATTTTAAACCATTGTCAGTGTATTGTGGTAGATTTCGATAATGGATAATATACCGATTTGTATCGCTCAAGTCAAGAACCAATTTGTTCACTTTAGAAGATTAAACTTTTTTTCCACACAGAATGGCAAATCATTATGTGGGTCATGTATGATCGCAGGATATTCTAAATCAAATTCCGAGACAAAACCGTATTGAGAATTATTGAGAATTACAGAGATATTGAAATTGTCAATATCATATACCCACTTGAAAGAACTATATTGAAGATATTCAGATATTGGTCAACTATATAAATTATTTGCATCCATATTCATCAAATACTCAGAGAGTTTGCTAGCATCATAATCATGCATAAATTTATTGTTCGTTCTCGATTTACGTTTACTACACTGCACATTATTATACATGTTGATGGCTTTGTGTTATTCTAGTTCCATTTTTGTTGTTTTCCACATCGCATCCCATGACAAACTTGGTGCAGAATAGTAATGATAAGGGTCTAACTCGTAAATATTTCTACAAATTTTTCTAAAATTTCAAACAAATCAGTTAAGAGAATAACACCAGTGTTCAAATATAAAAACATGTACTCATATAGCGTTTCACATTTAAATGATTTCCATACAGTTATATTGTGTGTTAATTAGTTTGCTTGCAAAAACTTATCAATGGGGCAGTTTTGATTCTTTCAGACGATCAAGTGAAGTAATATATTCGCAATACAATACACCTTTACGCTTTAAAAGATTAAACTCAGCTCTATTGGGATATAAACTAGATAATATATGAAAAATATATATATATAAATTTTTTGCTAAACTATCTAAACTCGTTGCCATGAACCGAAATGAATCGAGATATCGAATTTCAATTTTAATTCTATCACATATTGGGATATATGTAAAAATGGAAATATATAATTCTTTACAGTTTGATAAAACTTCAAATGACCCTAACTTCTATACGGTACGTCCTACACCTATCAAAGTTTGCAACATACAAATGCTTGTAACTTTTTACTGGAGCGTCATAAAACCTTGAAATTTTGTAACTATAAAGTACTCGAGCATACTTGTCAATTTAAGCTATCGCTCAAAGCTATGCTGCCCTTGAGTACCAAATCAAACACTGATTAAACTTCAAATGGCCCTAACTTCTATACGGTACGTCCTACACCTATCAAAGTTTGCCACATACAAATGCTTGTAACTTTTTACTGGAGCGTCATAAAACCTTGAAATTTTGTAACAATAAAGTACTCGAGCCTCTTGTCAATTTGACGCAAAAAGTATTTGTAATAGAAAAATCACATATAAAAATGTCAAAAAGATCGTGCATAGTCAACCCGAACTATTTTTGTTACGTTTGCGTTTGTTATATTGTTACAAATAATGGCAAAGTTATACCAGATTCGCTGAACAGTGTTTATCTGCACTACTTTGGTTTCGCTGTGGGAGATTTAGAGAAAACGTGGATGCCTAAATTCTATTGTAATGCGTGTAGAAGAAACTTATATAGATGGGCGATAGGCGAGGAAATGTATTTGCCGTTCAAAACGACAATGCTTTGGAGACATCAGAAAAATCAGACCAATGACTCTTATTTTTGTTCCACGAATATCTTTGGTATTCGTACAAGAACTGTACGAAGCAGAAAGAATACCGACGATCCATCAGCTTCGAAGCTAGTTAAACGTTTGCACAATGATCCATTACCGAAGTGTCTAGGTGTCAGAGATGTAGAAACTTCTAATCCCAATACGAGCAATAGCTGTGAAAAGGTGTTCAACGAAAAACATTTAGTAGTACAATCTGAACTGAATAATTTGTTCCGCGATTTGCATTTATCCAAAGTCACTCATTTTAGAGAAGAATAAAGTGCTATTGCCGTTCTTCGAGTAGATTAATGAAATTTGCCTCTGCAAAGACACCGATGGTTTATTTCGAACAAGGAATCAACCATTAGTCAAAAATGAATGGCGACTTTTCATCGACGGTTCTAAATACAGTTTGAAAGCCGCTCTCCTGCATATGGGAAATAAAAAGAGTCGATTCCAATTGCTCATGCCGTCAAAACCAAGGAAAGTTACGAATCGATAAACAAAATTTTGGGGTTGATCAAGTACAACGAACATAAATCAAAAATTTGCCCCGATCTAAAGGTATTTGATGAGTTCGAAGTAGGATATTAATTGAAACTAATTAATTACGCATATATTCCAGGCTATTGGGAAGTTGATTGAGATGCACGGCGGATTCACGGAATACTGTTGCTTTTTTTGTCTGTGGGATAGTCGACCAACGGCGCATCATTAAGTAAAAAAAGAATTGCCCTATCGAGACGATTATTCACCAGGAAGATAAAAAATCTATAACAATTCACTGATTGATCCAAGATACTTGTTTCTTCCTCCACTATTATTAAATGGGTCAGCTTTCCGCTACTTAACTCGTCTGTTTCCGACGATTTCTATGGCTAAAATAAAAGTTTGGATTTTCATTGGACGTGACATATATAACGGAACAGAAAAGGCAGAATCGGTATCTTTCAGGAGCATCTTTCAGGAGAAGATTGCGCCATGCGCAGGTCCGCTATTCCTTTCTCGACAAATACTCAGTACAACTGATTGTATGTATAATAAAAATGAAATGCTCAGTTTGGAATTCTAATAATGAGCGTAAGTTTCTTCTCTTTTCCAGAGGAAAATAAGTTATTAAATATGCAGGTGAAATATATTTTTAAGCATAACACAGCATTAAATCCAAATACTTGGCGAATTTGCATGGAATATTTTGATAAAGAGTTCATAAAGAAGAATTTGCAGGTTGAAATGGGTAAGTAACTTTTTAAATATATTAATTCAATTTTTTAAATTATAATTACAGGATTTGCAATGAGAAGGCGTTTGGCGCCAGGTGCTATTGCATCTTTGAACAAAAATATAGAATAATATAGAGCCAATAGCACAAGTTCGGATGAAGCGGCTGCAAAGGCGCAATAATAAAAAAGTGGTTGCTTCACTTTTACAGGAGTCAAGATTAATATTTTATTTATGTATTGTAGATATCATAAAAACTTAACAAAAATTGTTTAGCTTAATCCTTATTATTTATAATTACATATATATGCATGCATATCTGTATATATAATTAAGTATGAACATAAATATATAAATAAAATGACTAAAATTATAAAATAAGTAGATATGTACATGATTTTTTTATTTCACTTTCAACAATTGTTTCATTTTATATTCCTATTGTCGCACCAAAACAGTAAATAACAACTTTCACGGGACAGATTTAACCAATAAATTAGTGACTAATAAAAAAATTTGAATGCCAAGTCAATTGAAATATACTATTTCACATATATTTATATAAATATTATCATAAAATGCGATAAATATTAAAATATTTAATATTAAACACAAATTATCACATTTCTCACACATAAATGTGTCCATTTTGGCTGTTCTCTCATTTCTTGTGCGCCTTATGACGACATGCGCAGAGAGAGGAAATTTCGTAACAGCATTGTCGCAATCTTCTATTCTATCATCAATGTGTAATTTTCAAATAAAAACCTTGTATCCGCAAATAAATTTTCCAAAAATATTTAAGAAATTTTTGTCTGAACATTTATATTACTTAGTAAGAGTATCATTAAAATAACACTTAATATAGTAAGTACATAATATGTGTATGCTTATGTATATTTCGTACCTTGGATGTTGTGGGTATATCAATAGGTTCCACAATACATTTAATATCTGCATATACAACAAAAGAAACGAATAATTGCAGTCTCTCTTTCATTATAAGCAAATAGATTTATGCTTATGAGTGGATTATTTTTCTCAAATGTGTTAATTTCATTAATTGCTGACGGAAATGACTAGCCTTGAAAGTTTAACAACAATCCTTTATTTGTTTCTTTCACTTCATCAACTATTCTAACATTGTAATAACGCCTTCTGGTTGCCTTCTTCTCAACTTTATTTAAAGCTGATATAACAGCCTATTTGAAGCAGTAGTCATCATTGTTTTGCTTCAAATTGAAGAAGTTTGTATATAATGAGAATATATTAAGCATCTATATTGGATAATATTTATTCCTAAGCTATCTATTTTTCCTAATGTCCAGCCGCTATCACGTTCATGAACCTCTTCCTTTTCTTTATCAACTTTTCACATTATCTTCCACTTCATACAAAGCTTTAACTTAATCCTCAAATTTTTTACCGTTTGAAAAAACCTATACAGTGTATGTGAGTTCACCTCGAAAAAATGGGGTGCCTTGTATCCAAAATTCCATAGTACGAAATTAGGGTGATAAAAGCAAAAAAGGAACAATTAGAATAAAAGATACAACTTTATAGTATTATGTATTAGTAAAAGGGAATAATCATATAATACAGAATAATAACAAAAAGAAAAATTTATATGCGACAATATTTCTATTATTTTCTTTCCTCTAATCCGCTATATGTATTAATGCACGTTTTTTTGTACATTACATATAAGAAGCAACTTTTTTTATAAAGGGTTTTCCAACCTGAGGTGTTATTTTGAATCACCCGGTATTTCGGTAGCTGTCCTTTTTAAAGCTCTTTTTCTTTGACATTTGACAAGTAGAAACTACGCCATTACTAACACTGGAACGATACACGCGTCAACAAGGCATTGAAATTATTAAAATTCACTACAAAAATGGTGAAAATCCTGCAGTCACAGTTCGCAAAACCAAAGCATTTTTGGGTCGTCGTGAAGCACCTTGTCGGACCGCAATACAGAGCTTGGTGAAAAAATTGGAGCTGTTGGGACAAGTTAGTGATGTGAAGAATAAAACCCGTGCACTTCGCTCAAGAACAACTGAGAATATTGCTGCTGTAGCCCAAAGTGTTGAAGAAAACCCAGGTTTCTCCATTCCTCGTCGTTCTTTGGAATTGGGCATTCCACAAACGTCATTACACCGTATTTTGCAAAAAGACTTGGGTCTTAAGGCTTATAAAGTTCAGGCAACACAAGAACTCAAGCCGGCCGATCATCAACAACGTCGTGTTTTTGTTGATTGGGTCCTTGAAATGAAAGAAAATGATCCGGAATTCCATCGAAAAATCATCTTGACTGATGAGGCCCATTTCCACCTCGGTGGCTACGTCAACAAGCAAAATTGTCGCATCTGGGGCTCGCAAAACCCAGGAGTTATTATTGAGAAGCCTCTCCATCCTCAACGTGTGACTGTTTGGTGCGGTTTATGGTCCGGCGGGGTCATTGGGTCATTGGGTCATTGGACCTTACTTTTTCGAAAATGAGGTTGGATCAGTTACGGTGAATGGATTGCGCTATTGAGAGATGATTAATGATTTTTTATGTTCGGAGTTGGATGGTATTGATCTGGACAACGTTTACTTTCAAAAAGACGGCGCTACGTGCCACACAAGCAACGAAACCGTTGATCCTTTACGGTAAAAGTTTACGGACCGTGTTATCTCTCGAAGAGGTGATCACAATTGACCACCGAGATCTTGTGATTTAACACCTTGCTACTTCCTTTGGGGCCACGTGAAAGATAAGGTCTACGCCAACAGCCCAGCGTCGATTCAAGACCTCAAAGATAGAATTCGTGAGGCTATCGAGGACATAGGGCAGCCACTTTGCGATTTGGTTATGGAAAATTTCATGAAAAGGATATGGTCCTGAAAGCGTGGTCGTGGTGGCCATTTGGCTGATGTTGTTTTTCATTATTAACGGCATACCTTCCTCTTTATTATGAAATAAACATTCGATCATTTATCTAAAAAATGGCATTTTTCTTTGAATACCAAAATAACACCTCTTATTGGAAAACCCTTTATATTTAAAAAAGTATAATTGGTACCCAATAATACAATTTTAGTTCATTCTGCACAAATAATGGAAGTATCTCTAGTACGAGTTGGCTGCCTAGGCGAAAATGCATCAGAAGCAAGAACAAAGTCCTGCAAAAAAGATCACATTGCTCATGCGAGGAAAAATTCACGAAGTAACAATCGATGTGTTTAATATAGAGATATGTATTCTTCTGACCCTTGGCTATCAAGTATCTGCTTCGATAATCGAAATAAAAATAGATTTATCCAAAGAATCCCGCATGAAGTTTTTGAACTTTTGGAGTCGCCTGCTGTTCCAGATAATTTAGACATGGCTTCTACGTCGTGTCCTGAATTCAATGATGGAAATTTAGATAGATAAGATGATATGGAGATACTCTCTGAATATTCTTTAGAGTTAGAAGTTGATGGTGAAGATGATTTGGAATATTTTATGGTTATCATGTAATGTCTTTCTGAAATTACACATATGCATACATACTCGTAATGTTCTTCTTTTGGAAAATACGTTTGTATTTATTCTAAAATGTATTTGCAGATGAAACTCTGTTCGAATGTCTTCAACTTGGCCAGTCTTGTGCTTTTATAGTTTCGAATGGTTGAGGTAGAAACTTCTAGAATATACTAGAAGTTTCTGGATGTTTCTAGCACTGGATATACACCCCAAAGGAAGCTTTCATTATTTTACACCACCGACAGGGTGTTCTTAAGTTAACTTTTATACGAATAGTTCGTGTCTTGACTTACACACACAGGGTGGTGCACTCATTCTCAAACTCTAAATGGGATCCTAAAAGTATGCTATCACGTTTCAATATACTCGATAATAATTTTCGAACCACTAGCATTACTTCGATTCTGGTCGACGTGCTGCAAAAAGTGGTAGCGCTGCATGTGGGAAAACGACATTATCGGTATCGTTGATAATCCGCCCAGCACGCCTATCAGCGTTAGTATCTCTTCTTCGAACCTTGGTAGAATTGAGGAGGCGTTTAGCCGACGATGTTACGATTGAAATGGAGGTATTGTGAATTTTGAAGGTATTTTGATAGCACTGCGTCAGAAAGAATATATGAAACTATGTTCAATCATATTGCGCGAATAATACTGTAGTTACTGGGTTTAGCAGGATGTGTATATGAATAACATGGCGGTGAATGGGGAAGATAATCACCACACCTAGGTGGAGTCGAGAAGAGACGTTAGGGGGTTTTTTGCCACCTCTTTTATGGTTCATGATACTGGACTCCATTCTGGACACTTTGAATCAGACTGATGTTTACTGCCAGACTTATGTCGATGATATTTCCGTTTATCTACGGATTCATCACTAGGCGTAACTAGTCGTAAGACGCAAAGTGCTGGAACAAGCACGGGTCTATATTCGAATCCTCTGAAGGCTAGTTTGGTTTTTTCAATAGACAGAGGCGATTTTATGTAATATATCTCTATTTTGTCGCAATGAAAATATCTCAATTTCTCGTTCTAAATGTGCACTTAAACTATTGGTAAATAGTGGGTCCCATTACCTATGAAACATATATAGCAGTAATTGGATGTATATGCATTGTCGGGCACAGGAGCCTAACATTGTTTGGTAATTTTCCTACTACGTCTGGGGAGACTCTAAGCGCTTTACTTCATTTACCACCTTTAAACCCGTATAAATTCCATATCCGAATGAATCTCGGGAATTGCACATGATTTCAGATATGTCTTCGGAATCTTATATACCAAAAACACGAGTATTACAGACTGGGCCCAGTGATACGCACCAACATAATTCGGTTTGTGTTTCTCCGCAATATTTACGAATGGATCCTTATCTGAGCTTGGCTCTGGTATTGGGATCACCTCATCAATCATGTGTACGAGTACCGCACTTAATTAGTTCCATAATTCATTTCTCTATTCTGGAAATAACTAATGAATTTTATTTCATCTTAAAATTTATATAAGAAACACTGACAGAAATAATGCAGTACATACAGATTGCGCCAATATTGGTACGGTGGTCTATACAATAATTTGTTGTTTTAATTTGTGCCATGAAAGTTGATATTTACTCTTTTGGTGCGATAATGGGAATTAAAATGAAATAATTATAGGAAAGTAAATTCTAATATATGTATATTTATATAATATTAATATTAATATTAATATAAATATATACGAATATATTTTTATATATATATATATATATATATATATATATATATATATATATATAAGTATATATATATATATATATATATATATATATATATATATATATATATATATATATATATATATATATATATTATATATATATATATATATTTATTTATTTATTAAATCATTACACAAATTTACTTTTTAATTCTTTAGTACTTCTTAAGTACTTTTTATCGAACGAGTTTTCCAATAATTTGTACTCGTGTACTTGCAAATGCATTTGTTAAGTTATACGCAGCCACTTTGCGATTTGGTTATGGAAAATTTCATGAAAAGGATATGGTCCTGTGAGCTTGGTCGTGGTGGCTATTTGGCTGATGTTTTTTTTCATTATTAACGGCATACCTTTCTCTTTATTATGAAATAAACATCCGATCATTTATCTCAAAAAATGGCAATTTTCTATGAATACCAAAATAACACCTCTTATTAGAAAACCCTTTACATTGCATTTGGGCAAATCCTAGCGTTCGGACGTTACATTCGGACGCTTTTTTCATGTAATTTCCACAAAATTTGGACATATTTTTTTAAATGCGTTCACTACTAGATTACTTTAGAAATGCAAAATATATATAAAGAAAAATATTAGGGTTCTCAAGTCTTTTCTCAGAGATATTTTATTTAAAAAGCTGCGTTCGCCCGTTACAAAAGAAGGAAGTGGTTATAGAGGTTTACACAAAGCCTCGTGTTTTTCTGCGAATTTAATGGTTGCATAAAAAAAGTGTTTAAGAAGAAATCGTAGCACATCAAAATAGCTTACGAAGGCCTCCTACTGGATCTAATATTTATTGACACTTTCGTCTCAGTTAACACTTTTTTCGTTCGGAAGTTACGTGACGGACGTTTCATACTCGTATATTTCTTCCCTTAGAATATGTAATATTACACATTTTTAAACAATTTATTTTTATTTTAACGAGTATTGCCTTTTATATATTTATGTTAGTGCACTTTGAATTAGATGTTATCATTTTATTAGTATATTCGAAGAAGTGGTAGCTTCTTATATCAGGAATATTCTTAGTATTTAACCACATTTTATAAAGAGGATCGGATAAGTTATCCACTTCTTTTGATGACATATAAACAATATTTATGCGTAAAATGTTCCGTCTTGCGCAGTCGAAAAACTCATAAGCGCTGTTTAAAATTAAGTTCTTGGTTCTGACCAATTCCCAAACTTTACGTTTCACTACAGCGCCAATCCCGTCTACTGCACCTTTACCATGGGATGTCGCGAAAAAATTCCATTGGAATAAGTCTAAATTGAAGCGTTGCACGAAGTGTGAAATAGTTCTTAATATTAACTTATTTTTAAACTGACTGCTACATCAATCAGAAAATACCAATACCTTTGAAATTGTATGACTTGTTTCTAAGTGATTAATAATTTTAGAAAAAAAAACAATAGACGTCATATTTATTGTGTGCAAGCTTGTCACTAACAATAACAAAATATAGGATTTCTCCATGAAGCCATGCCACGCATGTAAAAAGTGCAACTCGGGTATAGCTAAAGTGAGCTGACTGTATTTCATTTTGTGTTGTGCGCCTATAATTTTCTGCAAAATCAATTTGTATGACTATTTCTCCAGGTTTCAGGTTAATTTTTGTGCTCTCAAAGTATTTTTGTTGAGTACGCTTTACAAATGTGTGTAATTTGAAAGCAGGCAATTGTGACTCAATTCCCAACATTAGTTCCTTTAGTGATCCCTCAGTGCAACTTAGCATCATCCGATTGTTAACAATTCTCCACTGCTTCCACTGAACAGGTTCTTCCAATTTGCTTATGAAGCTTAATAGAATCAAACCATAAATCAAATTAAACTCACATTGCATACATTCATTTCTCATACACTTTTCACTTGTCACGTCGCAACAAACACTTTTTAAAATGTCATTAAAATTGGAGGGAAATGATGGTATTTTTTTTTCACTCCATCTAGTAGAATTGAAAAGTTGGCATAGTATTTACAGATACACATATTATGTGGCATGTCTTGGCTAAGCATTACTATTTTTGGTCTATTTGCATAAAACTTTGCTCTTGATATTTTCGTATTAAGATTTTCCGATTTAAATAGCTCGTATGCTTCGTTAACCGTTAAATCCATGAAGCGCTTAGCTACATGAATTCTTTCCTTGGGTATTATCACAGTATGTTTTCGGGCAGCTGATTGCACAGAAATCCCATCACTAATGTAAAAATTATGTATAAGTTCCAAGTCCTTATCGCTGCATCCTTCTGAAAGTTCTTTTATATTTTCTTCTGTTTTATACTTTTTGTACAGAACTTCAATCACTTTGCGCTTTTTTTGCAATGTCTTGTGGCAAAGCTAGCTCTACTTTTTGTACTGCCTTACCCAGTGTTTGCTTACAACTATAAGGCTTCAATACCATAATACAATTTTGTGTGTGGCTTGTTTTTTTTCTGGCGAAAAGCTTTTTGGCGATTGGAGCTATGTTTTGTCAGTTTATTGGCGAGTGAAGGATCACCGCCAATTTGTTTTCTTATTTTTTGACGATAAGCTCGCTTTCTTGAAGCCTCCTTTGTACGATAGGCTATTAATTTAAGGTCATCCTCTTTCTTTGACATTCTCCATGCCTTTGATCTTTCTGCTAATGTCTTAGCCATATGTGTAAACAAGCCAAATTTCAATTAAATGTAAAGGAATAGTTGCTATTAAACTTACCGTTCGGACGTTACAAAAGAATATACTCGTATGTATATATTAAATTAAAATTTTTGAATAACCAATATATTTGAGTAATATTACTATTACTCAAATATATTGGTTATTCAAAAATTTTAATTTCCCACCGTAAAACACTACTTAAATTGATTTAATAAATATATTCACTTTATTACTCCTTGTACTTACATTATCCACAGCACAATTAAGCTTTTATTTTCGTTGCAGACGCTACACGCCAAAACCATATAATATTTATTAGGATATACCGTTATGCAATCATGTTATCTCTGTTTTTATTGCAGACGATCAAAGTCCATACAGATCACAAAATAATGAAAGACAAATGAGAAGGAAAATTATTGTATACATGAATAACTGTCAAAATAAAAACAAATAACTAGGAAGCCAGTTTTTGTGTTTCTAACATTCTACATAGTAATGCATTGTTTTTTTGGTGTAAAAACGAGAAAATTTATATTGAAGCATTAAAGCAGGAAAATAAAAATATGAAACTAATTATTCGTAAGGTGAAATTTAACAATGTAACAATTTCAGTATTTTGGTTCTGGTTGACTATTTCCAGGATTTGCCCATATTTGAAGCAATATTTATCTAAATGGAGTCAAGTATTTAATAAAACATTTCTTGCAAGACTATAGTTATAAAATTACACTATATTATAGTATTGTTTGCATATATGGCACTCCGCGATTCATTACATTGTATGAATTTTGACAACGTGTTGAGTAATGCAATGTAGATAAGATTTTGTACGTTACATGGAATTTGTTATTACTAGCTAATTGGGTGTGAGTTGAAAAGGTTGCGCCGACTTATATATATATACATTCACAGAATACGATAGTATTGTTGGCAATTTTTTCTCCCCTGGTCATAAAAAAACTGGTGAGTATTTGAAAAATCACTTTTTCGGGTTGTCGTTCGTTAAGATTTTAATACTATTTTCTCTCCAAAAACTACCAAATTCAATATCGTCAATAATTTTTCTGATTAATAATTTTTATCATCACTAATATTAGGAACTCTACTCTAAAATTTGAGGTTTAAGTTACACCTGTATGGTGAAAGCTTTGTATGAAGTGGAAGATAATGTGAAAAGTTGATAAAGAAAAGGAAGAGGTTCATGAACGTGATAGCGGCTGGACATTTGGAAAAAAAAGATAGCTTAGGAATAAATATTATCCAATATAGACGCTTAATATATTCTCATTATATACAAACTTCTTCAATTTGAAGCAAAACAATGATGACTACTGCTTCAAATAGGCTGTTATATCAGCTTTAAATAAAGTTGAGAAGAAGGTAACAAGATGCCGTTATTACAATATTAGAATAGTTGATGAAGTGAAAGAAACAAATAAAGGATTGTTGTTAAACTTTCAAGGCTTGTCATTTCCGTCAGCAATTATAATTTCATTAATTTAACACATTAATTAACACATTTGAGAAAAATAATCCACTCATAAGCATAAATCTATTTGCTTATAATGAAAGAGAGACTGCAATTATTCGTTTCTTTTGTTGTATATGCAGATATTAAATGTATTGTGGAACCTATTGATATACCCACAACATCCAAGGTACGAAATATACATAAGCATACAAATATTATGTACTTACTATATTAAGTGTTATTTTAATGATACTCTTACTAAGTAATATAAATGTTCAGACAAAAATTTCTTAAATATTTTAGGAAAATTTATTTGCGGATACAAGGTTTTTATTTGAAAATTACACATTGATGATAGAATAGAAGATTGCGACAATGCTGTTACGAAATTTCCTCTCTCTGCGCATGTCGTCATAAGGCGCACAAGAAATGAGAGAACAGCCAAAATGCACACATTTATGTGTGAGAAATGTGATAATTTGTGTTTAATATTAAATATTTTAATATTTATCGCATTTTATGATAATATTTATATAAATATATGTGAAATAGTATATTTCAATTGATTTGGCATTCAAATTTTTTTATTAGTCACTAATTTATTGGTTAAATCTGTCCCTGAAAGTTGTTATTTACTGTTTTGGTGCGACAATAGGAATATTAAATGAAACAATTGTTGAAAGTGAAATAAAAAAAATCATGTACATATCTCCTTATTTTATAATTTTAGTTATTTTATTTATATATTTATGTTCATACTTAATTATATATACAGATATGCATGCATATATATAATTAATTATAAATAATAAGGATTAAGCTAAACAATTTTTGTTAAGTTTTTATGATATTTACAATACATAAAAAAAATATTAAACTTGACTCCTGTAAAAGTGAAGCAACCACTTTTTTATTATTGCGCCATTGCAGCCGCTTCATCCGAACTTGTGCTATTGGCTCTATATTATTCTATATTTTTGTTGCAATAGCACCTGGCGTCAAACGCCTTCTCATTGCAAATCCTGTATTTATAATTCAAAAAATTGAATTAATATATTTAAAAAGTTACTTACCCATTTCAACCTGCAAATTCTTCTTTATGAACTCTTCATCAAAATATTCCATACAAATTCGCCAAGTATTTGGATTAAATGCTGTGTTATGCTTAAAAATATATTTCACCTGCATATTTAATAACTTATTTTCCTCTGGAAAAGAGAAGAAACTTACGCTCATTATTAGAATTCCAAACTGAGCATTTCATTTTTATTATACATACAATCAGTTGTACTGAGTATTTGTCGAGAGAGGAATAGCGGACCTGCGCTTGGCGCAATCTTCTCCTGAAAGATGCTCCTGAAAGATACCCATTCTGCCTTTTCTGTTCCTTTATATATGTCACGTCCAATGAAAATCCAAACTTTTATTTTAGCCATAGAAATCTTCGGAAACAGACGAGTTAAGTACCGGAAAGATGACCCGTCTCGGTGGAGCGCTTTCACGAAATTCTTTATGAGGCCCATTTTAATAATAGTGGAGGAAAAAACACGTTACTTGGATCAATCAGTGAATGGTTAGAGATTTTTTATCTTCCTGGTGAATAATCGTCTCGATAGGTCGATTCTTTTTTTACTTAATAATGCGCCTTTGATCGACTATCCCACAGACAAAAAAAGCAACAATATTTCGTGAAGCCGCTGTGCATCCCAATCAACTTCCCAATAACCTGGAATATATGCGTAATCAATTAGTTTCAATTAATATCCTATTTCGAAATCATCAAATACTTTTGGATCGGCGCAAATTTTTGATTTATGTTCGTTGTACTTGATCAATCCCAAAATTTTGTTTATCGATTCGTAACTTTCCTTGATTTTGACGGCATGAGCAATTGGAATCGACTTTTTTTATTTCCCATATGCAGGAGAGCGGCTTTCAAACTGTATTTAGAACCTTCGATGAAAAGTCGCCATTCATTTTTGACTAATGGTTGATTCCTTGTTCGAAATAAACCATCGATGTCTTTGCAGAGGCAAATTTCATTAATCTACTCGAAGAACGGCAATAGCACTTTATTCTTCTCTAAAATGAGTGACTTTCATTTCGCTCGAGAGAAATTTCCACTGTTGCAAACGTGATCCTAGTATTTCATCATTTCCTTTGGATAAATGCAAATCTGATTTTTCTGATGTCTCCAAAGTATTGTCGTTTTGAACGGCAAATACATTTCCTCGCCTATCGGCCATCTATATAAGTTTCTTCTACACGCATTACAATAGAAACTGATTTCGTCTTATTATCACCACTCCTCTTTAATATCTAATTATTTTTATAGGTACCCTTCTAAATGCTCCCAATTCGGCAGCGTTTAAATTCGTCAATCCAATATTTTACCATGTAATCTGACGGACCAGACTCACCGTAATGTTTATCGACCTTTTCTTTTGTCTCTTTCGCCGTTTTCCCTTTAAAATGATAGTGTTTAATCACTGCACGAAATTCGCTTTTTCCATTTTTCAAGAAACACAAAAGTTGGTTACTTCAAACGACTGCAGCAAATAAACTAATTGATGAATTTGGGTGAAATTTTAGCAGCTGACGTTTGACAAATCGCAATTTCTAAAAAAAAAGGTTTTGTGTTTGTGCTGCCATCTAGCGCTAGGTAGCTTCAATATCAATCCGCCCTCGTAGTTGCACTAAAGAAGGGTGACTTACACGAAACAAAAATTTAGATCTATACTGACAAAAATTATCGCTTGGCAATCAACTCCCTTGAGAGTAGTAAAAAAAAACTATTATACGTATCAACTGAAAAGCAGTAAAGGTTTGATTGTCGTATTAAAAGGATTAGAATCAGATGTCGACCAATCTGAGATGAAAGAAGCACTGATCGAAGCCGGTTTCAACCCAAAATCCATATTTAACATAAAAAATAAGAATAATATCCCACAACCAATGTTCCGAGTGGAGCTTGAACCAGAATCAAGAAAGCTGCAAAAAATGAAGTCCATCCAATCTATAATATGTGATACCTTATGCACCGCCGAATTTCAGTTAAAGAACCCCACAAACGCAACGGCCCTGTACAATGCACAAACTGCCAGGAGTTTGGTCATACCAAATCATATTGCACCCTAGGCCCCATTTGCGTTGGCTGTGGTGACGTCCACCCATCCTCTGCCTGTACGGTCGATAAAAAAAATGAAAATGTTCTTACTAAAAAATGCAGTAATTGCGGCGGAAGTCATACAGCAAACTATAGAGGTTGCCCAGTATATGCTGAGCTGAAAATAAAATGCGCCAACAGAAGGATAGAGGTCGACACGAAGTTACGTAGCGCCTCTACACTAAATCCCAACTACATTCAGCGAGAAACATCCTCCACCTGTCATGAGTTACTCTAATGCACTGAAATCAAATTTCGCTGAAAATTCAAATACCAATAAACAATCGCAAAATCTAGAGGCAGTGCTCTTAACCTTAACGCAATGTATGACACAGTTCATGTCCTCAATGCAATCAATGATGCAAGAGCTAATAAATAGTCAAAATCAACTTTGAAATCCATACTTGCAAACAAATGAATAAGCTAACAATTTGTCATTGGAACGGGAACGGTATTTGCCAGCACCAACTTGAAGTGCAAAATTTCCTTATTAACAGCAAAATAGACATATTACTCATTTCTGAAACTCACCTTACTCTGAATCACAATTTTTAAATAAAAGGCTATAAGTTATACAAACCGTTGTATCCGGATTGCAAACCTCGAGGTGGGACAGGCATACTCATAAAAGACCGCATAAAACACCACTCACTAGAAAACTACTACAAGGAATATCTCCAAGCGACCTCCATCTGCCTGCAATGTTGGGACGCTAACATAACGGTATCATCTGTTTATTGCCCACCTAGACACACTGTCACAACAGCTCAGTTTGAAATTTTTTTCAAGTCGTTGGGAGAAAAATTTATAGCAGCCGGTGATTACAACGCTAAACATACGCATTGGGGTTCCCGCCTTATAAATTCCAAGGGTAAACACTTATACTACGCCTTGACGAATCGTCGTAACAAAATTGACTATGTGTATTCTGGTAAACCCACTTACTGGCCTACGGATCAACGGAAGATCCCGGGCTTACTAGATTTTGTAATAACGAAAGGACTCCACCAAAAGCTGCTGTCTACGGAATCATGCTTTGAGCTGAGTTCAGAATATTCCCCAGTTATAATGCACCTTAGGAAATACCCAGAAGACACAAAGGAACCTTTTCGATTAGTAACAGGTAAAACAAATTGGTTAAAATTCCGTAAATATATTTGCAGTCACCTTCCTGATAAATGTAGTCTTAAAAGACCGGATGAATTAGATTCCGCAAAACAATCATTTAACTGCACACTGATATCAGCAGCAGTCCACGCTACACCCCCAAACGGCCAAATCCCACGCAAATCAATATGCTCAATATCATTCGAAATTGAAAGACTGATAACGACAAAGAGACGGCTCAGACGACTGTGGCAAAAGCACAGGTCACCAGCGCCAAAGCAAAAATTCACGACAGCCAAAAACGAGCTGCGAAACGCATTGCGCGATGAAACTCAAACAGGTATGCAGGCCTACATCTCGCACCTGAACCCCCTTTAATCAAACTACTCTTTATGCTGAAGGCAGTCGAAAACACGAATAAACCTACAGAGTCGGACTCGCCTATAAAACTTATAGACGCAAGATGGGACAGAAGCAATGAGGAGAAGGGGCAAGCATTTTCTCAACATCTTAAAATCGCATTCCAACCAAATCCTCCTAGTAACAACTTTCAAATTCCAACATTAGACAACCTAATTCCCCAGATGGACCTACGGTTGAGGCCTAAAGAAGTGTGGCATTTTATCTCAACTCATTTAGATAAAAAGAAAGCGGCAGGCCACGATCTGATATCCACCAAGATGTTGATGGAGCTACTTCCGCTTGCAGTAAAGCATTTAACAATAATATTTAACACAATTCTTAAACAAGGTTGCTTTCCTCAAGTTTGGAAACTGTCCCACGTAATCATGATAACCAAACCTGGCAAAACTCCAACGCAAGTCTCGTCATACAGACCAATAAGCCTGTTATCTGTCGTCTCAAAATTAACCCTATATCTGGTACAGAATAAAGTAATACCTAACCACCAGTTTGGCTTTCGAAAAAAGCATGGCACAATTGAACAAGTACACCAACTAGTGTCCCAAATCAGAAAGGCGTTCCAGGAGAAACAATACTGCTCTGCAGTGTTCCTGGATGTCGCACAAGCCTTTGACAAAGTGTGGCACGAGGGCCTCGTCTACAAAATAATGAACAAAGTAAATGAACAAAAAAGCACACACATAACATTTACACTCAACAAACACACGTGTCCTCCAATCATACTCAACAACAAAACTATCCCACAGGAGACAGAAGTGAAATATTTAGGCATTCACTTCGACAGACGCCTTACCTGGAGAAAATACATTGAAAAGAGCGCACATCAAACTAAAATCTGCAAGTGCTAACTGGCTTTTAAATTCAAACTCCAAACTAAGCCTTGACTACAAAGTACTCTTATACAAAGGCATAATAGTACCCATCTGGACATATGGAATTCAGCTGTGGGGAGAAGCAAAAACATCGAACACCGAACTGTTGCAAAGGACCCTGTGAGCACATAGATTTCCTTCATTTTTGCAATTACTTTACGTTCATGTGTTGAGGTATTTTCACCTAACTGTCCTATTTTCAAACTATTTAATTGTCATATCAGTGAGAAAAGCTTTTCTTTGAATGTTTTTACGGACATGCCCTTCTGACTTATAGTCACCAAAGTGGTGTGCAAATTTGGTATTGTAAGATTGCAGTGCAGTGGTGCACCAGTCAATGAGATATCAGTCTTTTTAGGTTTCCATCTGTCTTTATTTTGTGAGTGCATTTAAAAAAGGTAAAAAGGGTATACTAATTTTGTGGCTTTAGAAGGGATGCAATTTCAAGAAGGAGGGGTGATCGGTATGGACATACTCGTACATATACAAATGTGATCAGAATCAATTGTGGTCACTTTTTCTACAGTGGGATCCAATATTCGTAGCAAAACGCACTACATCTGGGTGTCTAGGGCCGTGTGTCTTTAGTCGTTAGTTTCAACGGTGTTGAATTGAAAAACCACTTCCGCCGTTTTAACTTCGACAAGTAAACTTTGTTTTGCTATGAAAGTGGATTGAAAAACCCAACATTCGTAGCAAACGTAGTATTTCTGGGCGGCTAGGTCCATGTGTCCTTAGCCTTTCGTTTCAACGGTGGTGAATTAAGAAACCACTTCCTCCGTTTTAGCTTCAACGAGCAAATTCTGCTTTGCTATGAAATTGGATGAAAAACCCAGCATTCGTAGCAAGCGTAGCAACTTGTGTGTGTGTCTGTAGGTTGGTTTGTTCTCGTTTGATGATTCGGACACGTTTCTTTGGGTTGCCTTTGGGCTGCCTTTGATCTGTCTCAAGTGGTGGGCAGCAGGAAAAAGAGACCGTATGCCCGGTTGCAGTCGCTTTTATACACACTTATTGCAAGCTTTATGCTGTTGCCCGAGTGCCGCTGGTCGTTGCTTCTCCTACCGTGTCCTGTTGCTAAGGCCATGGTATTGCTGTTGTCCCCTCTTGAAGTTAGGCGATCTTCAACGTTTTCGGGAAAAGTTCGTCTGTTGTCAAGCGCGTAGTATTTGCTGCTACACATTGTTGTTGTTGCACACCCTGTTGTTGTTGTTGTTTCCCCTTGGTGTTCCTGCAAGATGAACTTGTCATTGATTTGTTGTTGCTCCTTAGTTATTATCAATTGACGGTTAATAATATTCAAATTACATATCTGTGTGTAAATATAATTTTTTGCATTCTCCCCTTTGGCCTATATCCTTGCCTGTTGTATCCACGGCGATCGTTCTGGCGTCGCACAGTGTGACTTTCTTAACTTTTAGAATGCCAAAAGTAAGAAAAAAATGTTCTCCGATCGCAATAATTTTTTGATATGCAATAGACGAATATACAACTGTTACGAATATGAACTCAAAAGAAAACAAAAAAACAACAATTAACTGGATAACTGTTATCGAACCTGTCTCACTGTGACAAGTGCAGAAACTCATTGCATAACTGTTTTTTGCATAAATATTTTTACATTAATCTTTTTGATTTTATTTTAATTGGACATTTTGTAACAACACTGGTACGTTCCTGAAGCTTAAGTATTATCTTCTAAATTTTGATCCATTAAAATTTTTTCAATAGAGTAAAACTTACATAATTCTATAGAATTCTATATGATGCTTATAACCAAATTAATAGGAAATATGCCTAGTTTCAGATTCAATTATCAGTTTTTGCTAGTTTTTGCTCGAATTTTTTTCATCGCTAATCAAACATGCCAATTTCTCGAAACGCAATCTTTGAAGTTTGGCTTATTATCCGAACCAGAATATGTCGAAAATATTGACTCCGCCTAATTTTTTACTTATTTTAGTATCTCTTTTTTAATTTTAATATGTATTTCAAATTTGTTTTCAAAAATGTATGCTAATTTAAACATCTCAAAAAACATTGATAATACAATTTATAAGCCTCTATATTAAGTTACGAAACATAGCGTTCTCAGCGAAAAATCCCGTTGATCTCAATGCTTGTTTTCAAGTTGATTTCATCTTCAAAATTTAGTGAATTCAAAAATATTTTTATTTATATTCGCCCTGGCAAATGCTTTTGAGCTAGAAATTATGGTCATCTGTAATTACACCTTATATGGGAGGTAGGCGAAAAAGTGGGCGGATCACGCCCATTTTTTCTGTTGTATACAAAGTCGATCTCTGCATTATTTTTGCAAAATTTCATTGCTATACCTATTTTGGTTTGGCTGTTAGGACTTTTGGCATCCTACAATTGATAAAAGTCACACTGTGCGTCGTCTATTTTGTTCCTTGCATTCTTTGCTTCGTGTTATTATTGTAATACTTACCAAGCTAACGCACTCGGTAAATTCTGCCGAGACTTGTTTTTGTTGATCTATGCAAACGTCTGTCTTGGCTTTGATAGCGATGTTGTTGTAATTTCTTTTGCGTAATTGTTAGTGTAATCTGCATAACATTAAATGTAATGCCAACTAGTCATTATAGGGGTATTATTGCTATCGGGAATTTTTTTGTGTGAACAAAATTAGTTAATATTTTTGCTCGTCACAGTACCAACATTAACCATCAATCAAAATATGGCTGGGTTATTTCTACCGCGACGCACACTATTCACACATTATTATAACTTACGACCTTCACAATATTTTTAGACTAAATTTTATATTAGTACGTACAAAGCCATGGACACTACAAAGCCATACACATGCAATGGGGTCGATCAGCTAAAGGTCACGCCTCTCAATGATAAATTCAATGTACCCTACCCAAATCAAATCAAATCATCAAATGTCCAGTGCGTCTTGTGCGGAGGCGACCGCCCAGCAAACTATAAGGGTTGTACAGTTTATAAGGAACTCCAGAAAAAAATGTATCCCACACTTCGTAAAAAAGAAGTAGTACAACTCGGATGAAAAATACAGTTAATGCTCCATTAAATCAAAGTCAAATATAACCAGGCACCATGTATGCTGAAATTTAAAAAATGTAAGGCAAACAGAACAAACTGAGAAATCACCAAACAATAACATATCTCTTTAAGAGAAAGCCAACGTCATGGCCGAAGAAAGCCAACGTCAATTCGGCGCATTTTTGCATGCACCGAACTGCAGTTGTAGCATAATATACTAAGCAGAACGAACAGTATAATGTAAACAACAGACAAACAGAAATATATACAAACATACATATACCGACAAGATAGCTCTTAAGATCTTTTTAAGTCATTTTTACTAAATGTATGTTGCGCTTTTTTACTAAATGTATATAAACATAACTGGAGCAGTCGGAAAAAGCGGACAAAGCTTTAGCTAAAAAGTTAACACGTCCAAAGATTTGTGAAATATTTAAAATTTACAAAAAGCAAAAGAAAAACAAATTATAATAAAAATTGAAAAGCAAAAGTTAGCTTTTAAGCATATTTTGTGCAATGTTAATATTTAAGCGATAACAAACTAAACAAATATATAAGACAAATGAGCAAAAGCGAAAACGATATAAGTGAAAGTAATTTACAAAAAGGAAAAAGTGTTAAGTGAAGAAATTAAAAACAATTTGTGAACTAGAAAAACAAAAGAAGAAAAAGAACAATTTGTGAAATTGCGAAGATATGAAAGACAGTTTGCAGAAAGCATTCTATAAGAACAGGAAAGTCAATATGGAGGAAATCAATAAGGAAAACGAGGAAGTCATTAAGAAGCAGGAGGAAATCATCCAACAACTCCAACAACAGCTGCAACAACAAAATGAACAGCTGCAGCAACAATATCAACAACAGCTACAAACACAAAATGAACAGCTGCAACAGCAACAACAGCAACATCAATATCAATTAAATGAATCACGAAATGAACTTTTTCTGCGACCACAGGACATCTTGGACCAGTTTAGACTACTAAGACCTTTCGAAGACAACAAAAACTATGGTTACTTGTCCTTTATGAAATCAGTCGAGAACACTTTGGAATTTTGTGGAGCTGGTGCACAACTTTACAATTATGGCTTGCAGATTATTATTAACGAAAAAATCCGTGGGGAAGCAGCAAGATGTATTCGTGAACTCGGTGATTTTCCAAAATGGGAGGAGATTAAGCTGAAACTTAGACAGCGCTTCAAGCCCAACAAAACATATGGAGAACTCTTCAATAAGTGTCGGATCATGAGGGTGAATAATTTAAGTGAATTATTTAAATTAACTTATGAAATTAAGTACGAGTTTAATGAATTATACGATTTTGACGAAAGAAAACCTGATCTAACTATATAGGGCAGAACGTAGAAATCATTTTAGAGAAAACTGATGGAACCGTAAGGGCCCACGTTGATAGTGATAAAACATTGGATGAAATTTATAAAAGATATGATAGATTAAAGTTGTTAACAGATCCTAGATGCATAGCCTATGGTCATAAAAAACATTTCAAGCCACACATAATTCCACAAAGAAAAGAAGATTATTTTGCTCCTCAAGCACCAGTATAATAACTCCAAATGTAACAAGAAAATATCAACCTTTTTCATGGGAAAAACCAATCTACCTAACAGGTGGTATGATGCCATTATTGAGAAGAATATTTTAAGTAAATTTGATGCGATAATTGATTTAATTGAAAAATATATAAAAATGAAAGGTTGTAAAATTTGGTTTACTAACACAAATCTTCCAAACAGAGCCAATGATGTGTGTTCACTTGAACCTATTCAAAATGATTTTTTAGGAAAAATTAATTTACACCATCTTAATAGTGAGGAGAGAAAAAAAGTGCATAATTTATAGGTACCCTAAGATACATGAAGAGGAAATAGAAAGGAAATGCTCCAACAAGGTATAGTAACTGAAAGTAACTCGCCATACGACGGACATAAATTTGAATGAATGCTTGTTCGAAAACGAGCAAATCAATGCCACAATTGCCGTGTTTAAATTCCACGACCACATCTCTAAAGTGCTTATGGATTCTTTGGCACAGTTTTCTTTAACCAAAGTTCAGATTACGGCAGTGGTGACGGAAAATGGTGCAAACAAAGTTAATGCATCAAAGTATCGGAAAATCCCACCACATTCCGTGTTTCGTGCACACACTAAATTTAGAGCGCATGATTTCCTTGGATATTCCAGAAGCTTAGGATTTGATTGCCAAATGTAGAAATATTGTAGTTTGGTTCAAACGTTATGTAAAAGCAAACAATAATCTACAACAGCTACAGTCTTCTGCTGGCGTCCCAGAGGGGAAAATATTAAAGGTGATCTTAGACGTCAAAACAAGGAATTCGACATTTTATATGCTTGAGCGCTTCATCAAGCTAATCTCATACATCGGCCAAGTGCTATTAAACTTTTCAGATGTACTCCAAATGACATCAACCAAAAACCAGGATGAGATGGTTGAGATCATAGCCTTGCTTAAGCCTTTGGAAGCAATGACCAATCAAATAAGTGGTGAGAAGTATGCGACTTTGAGCCTAATCATTCCGATTGCTCATTGTGGACGCCAGCAAATATTAAAGGTAGTTTCCAACACACCTACGACACCCAAGCTAAAAGCAACTATTTTGAGCCAGTTCGATCGGCGATATGGAGTAATGGATAATTCATGTTTATTAGCGGTGTCAACTTTGATGGATCCGCGTTTTAAAAAGAGTCACTTTCAAGATCCCATGAGTTTGGCTACAGCTATGAGGTACATCAGAAGCAAAATGGTGAAACTTTCTCAAAGAGATCAAAGTCTAGGGAAGCATGAGTAATGGATCCTCTACTGGCGATGTTGAATTTGATTTATGGGCCCACCACAATTCGCCGGCTCACAAACGTCTCAAAAAAGACAGCGATCGAACCCAAATTCAGGACGAGGTAGCTTTTTTTTGAATGCTCCCGTTTTGGAACTGAAGCGAAAAGTCATCAATGCCTGGGAAGAAATGCGAACGGTGTACCCTAAGCTTTATATAATAGCTCGTCGGTACTGTTATCTTTTAGACACTTCGGTACCAGCAGAACGCCTCTTTTCAAAGGGAGATGGTACTGCCACTGAAAATGGGAACAGGTTGAAGACCTCTCGTCTGTCAAAACTATTGTTCTTGAGCTCTGTAATGAACAAATAAAATTAAAATATATATTTTGTCCATTGATATGTACTTTCATTTATTAATTCATTGTTATTGTTATAATAATGTTGCTTTACAAATTCACATATAAACATACTACAAAATTATACGGTTTAGTTAAAATATTTACAAAATCATTCGATTATGCGATTATTTTCCTTTTCCTTCGATTAAATGCAATTAATAATCGCTCGGTTTCGATTACTGAATTTTTTTCCAATCAGTAATTGCAATGAAATAAAGTGGATTTAAAAAAATTTCATAAAAAATATATGTTGCGATGCACCGGCCTTATGTGAATAATTCACGCCAATTCCTGCAGATGGACAAACTAGAACTTGAACCAGTTGTCACAACTATGTAAATTAGCGAAGAATCAGTACTTGAACTAAAGCTACGCTGTATTTAACTTGGCTTCGAAGGCACTTTAACCGTTCTAAACGCTCAAGATATAAGTGTATTTTATGGGCTCACTAAGCCAATGGCAAATAATAACGCTATAATTGTTTTCGTAGAATGCACATTTTACTAATAATATTTTTCTTATATAGTAATAAATTGATGACTTATTGATATAAATATAACTACATATATAAATATACACATGAAGCAATTGCACTGACAACAAAAAGATACATACAAATGTTAGCATAATTGCATTATTAGCATTGTTAAACTAAATTCAACAAAGGTTCTTGTACCGAGTTGATGATAAAGTTGACAACACGCACGTAAACCTTGGTGTCGTTATAGTTAGACCTAATGTCAGCAGCAGTGCTTGTACCGAGTTGATGGTGGGTTTGACAACGGGCATATAAACCTTGGTGTCGGAGAATCAGTAAATGCTTAGCTAAAATAAAAACAATTCACATCCAACCATGAAAGATGCATTATTGACAAATTTGCAAGCTGGCCTTGACTTGAGTTCTTCAGAGTATTGCACTTGATATAATATTTCATCCAATGCAATGCCTACTCTGCTATAGTAAATTATTGTTGTTTTTGTCAACAATGCAAGTTTCATCGTTAGCTGGCAAGGTTTTCTTACCACAACACTAATTGTATGCAAAAGAAGATGTTATGCATTAAAAGTTTGAATGTTAAATAACATCCCAATGAGGTTTGCATTTCAACTGTTAATACAATTAACATTTCTCCCGCGCGAGTTACGTTCCTATGGTAACACAAATCCCCACATCCGTGAAAACATTCAAAAATGTCAATTCGGCGCATTTTTGCATGCAAGTTACGTGCCTATCGTAACACAAATCCCCACATCCATGAAAACATTCAAAACTGTCAATTCGGCGAATTTTTGCATGCACCGAACTGCAGTTGTAGCATAATATACTAAGCAGAACGAACAGTATAATGTAAACGACAGACAAACAGAAATATATACAAACATACATATACCGACAAGATAGCTCTTAAGATCTTTTTAAGTCATAAAGAATGACGTGATTTTTACTAAATGTATATTGCGCATTTTTACTAAATGTATATAAACATAACTGGCGCAGTCGGAAAAAGCGGACAAAGCTTTAGCTAAAAAATTAACAAGTCCAAAGATTTGTGAAATATTGAAAATTTACAAAAAGGAAAAGAAAAACAAATTATAATAAAAATTGAAAAGCAAAAGTTAACTTTTAAGCATATTTTGTGCAATGTTAATATTTAAGCGATAACAAACTAAACAAATATATAAGACAAATGAGCAAAAGCGAAAACAATATAAGTGAAAGTAATTTACAAAAAGGAAAAAGTGTTAAGTGAAGAAATTAAAAACAATTTGTGGAACTAGAAAAACAAAAGAAGAAAAAGAACAATTTGTGAAATTGCGAAGATATGAAAGACAGTTTGCAGAAAGCATTCGATAAGAACAGGAAAGTCAATATGGAGGAAATCAATAAGGAAAACGAGGAAGTCATTAAGAAGCAGGAGGAAATCATCCAACAACTCCAACAACAGCTGCAACAACAAAATGAACAGCTGCAGCAACAATATCAACAACAGCTACAAAAACAAAATGAACAGCTGCAACAGCGACAACATCAACATCAATATCAATGAAATGAATCACGAAATGAACTTTTTCTGCGACCACAGGACATCTTGGACCAGTTTAGACTACTAAGACCTTTCGAAGACAACAAAAACTATGGTTACTTGTCCTTTATGAAATCAGTGGAGAACACTTTGGAATTCTGTGGAGCTGGTGCACAACTTTACAATTATGGCATGCAGATTATTATTAACGAAAAAATCCGTGGGGAAGCAGCAAGATGTATTCGTGAACTCGGTGATTTTCCAAAATGGGAGGAGATTAAGCTGAAACTTAGACAGCGCTTCAAGCCCAACAAAACATATGGAGAACTCTTCAATAAGTGTCGGATCATGAGGGTGAATAATTTAAGTGAATTATTTAAATTAACTTATGAAATTAAGTACGAGTTTAATGAATTATACGATTTTGACGAAAGAAAACCTGATCTAACTATATAGGGCAGAACGTAGAAATCATTTTAGAGAAAATTGATGGAACCGTAAGGGCCCACGTTGATAGTGATAAAACATTGGATGAAATTTATAAAAGATATGATAGATTAAAGTTGTTAACAGATCCTAGATGCATAGCATATGGTCATAAAAAACATTTTAAGCCCAAAATAATTCCACAAAGAAAAGAAGATTATTTTAGTCCTCCTGGTCGAAATGGTAGCGACCAATTTTTGAGAAGAAATATCAATCAAAACTCTAACGGTACTAGGCCATATTCGTCTAATAATAAAGTCAATTCGGAACTTTTAGAAAGAAATTTCAATCAAAACTATAACGGTACAAGATCGCCTTCGGTTAATAATAGAAATAATTCAGAGTTTAATCGAAACCGTAATGGTACTCGACCGTATTCAGCTAATAATAATAATAACTATTCAGAGTACCGAAATCAGAACCAACTATACCAGAATAGGGTTAATTCGGCTCAAACTCGCAATTCACACATGAGTGTTGATACACAAAACTCTAGACGAAGCCAATTCCAACCGATGGAAATTGGAAATTTCGAAGAAGATGTAAATTTTACAAGCGAGCCTCGGAACCCACATTGCCCTTAATTAAACTAAGTATAGAATATAACACTTTTAACGCGTTAATAGATACTGGCTCAAGCACCAGTATAATAACTCCAAATGTAGCAAGAAAATATCAACCTTTTTCATGGGAAAAACCAAAGTTTTTTTCAACCATAAATGGTGTAAGCAAAATTACTGAAAAATACTAAAAGTATTTTGTGCTCATGGTACTATTTCTTGAAATGTAGCCCATCTACCTAACAGGAAGTATGATGCCATTATTGAGAAGAATATTTTAACTAAATTTGATGCGATAATTGATTTAGATGAAAAATATATAAAAATGAAAGGTTGTAAAATTTGGTTTACTAACACAAATCTTCCAAACAGTACCAATGATGTGTGTTCACTTGAACCTATTCAAAATGATTTTTTAGGAAAAATTAATTTACACCATCTTAATAGTGAGGAGAGAAAAAAAGTGCATAAATTATTGACCCAATATGAAGATATATTTTATTTGGAAGGAGATACACTAACCTTTACTCACAGCATTGAACATGAAATAGTCACAGAAACAGATAGACCTACTCGTATATACGGAAAAATTTATAGGTTCCCTAAGATACATGAAGAGGAAATAGAAAGGCAATTAAATGAAATGCTCCAACAAGGTATAGTAACTGAAAGTAACTCGCAATACAATAGTCCTTTGTGGATAGTCCCCAAAAGTCAGACAGTTCTGGGAATAAGAAGTGGAGAATTGTTGTGGATTATAGGAAGCTGAACGAATGAACTGTTAGCAATATGTATCCAATTCCCAATATAGACAATATATTGGACAAATTGGAGAAAGGTTAGTATTTCTCCACAGTTGATTTGGCCAAAGGGTTTCACCAAATTATGGTAAAACCTGAGGATAGGAAGAAAACTGCTTTTTCAACTCCGTTTGGGCACTTTGAATTTGTGAGAATGCCATTCGGCCTCAAAAATTCTCCCGCAACTTTCCAGAGGTTGATGAATTCAATACTAAAGAAATATATCAATAAAACTAGTGTCGTGTACTTAGACGACATTTTAATATTCAGTACATCGTGGCAAGAACATATAAACAATATTAAATCTATTTTGAAACTCTTAAGATTACGGGACTGAAAATTCAAGTTGACAAGTGCAGTTTTAAAAAAAAAGAAACTGAATACCTAGGTCATATCTTAACACAAAACGGCATAAAGCCGAATCCAACAAAGATCGAAGCTATCAAAAACTTGTGCCTGCCCAAGACACAAAAACAAATTAAGTCATTTTTAGGAGCAACTGGTTTCTATCGTAAATTTATCAAGGACTATGCAAAAGTTGCATTTCCTATGGTTAAATATCTAAAAAAGAACTCGAAAATTAATACCAGCGACCCAAATTATATAGCTTCTTTTGAAAAGTTAAAGGAAATTATTACAAATTATCCAAATCTGCACTATCGAAACTTCAATAAAAAATTTAAGCTAATAACAGACGCTAGCAATTTTACCTTAGGAGCTGTTCTAACACAAGACGGACATCCGATATGTTTCGCTTCTCGCACTCTAAATGATCATGAGAAAAGCTACTCTACTGTTGGAAAGGAGTTATTAGCAATTGTTTGGGGTTGTCAGTATTTCAGACCATATCTATATGGCAAAGAATTTGATTTGAATACAGATCATCATCCACTTAAGTGGCTTCGCACCAAGAATTCTGGTAGAGATATCAACCCAAGACTCCAAAGATGGTTGATTAAATTAGGGGAACACGATGCAAGGATAGATTATGTTAAAGGCAGATTTTTTAAGTCGCATCGATGTTGATAACAATGAAATAAATCTATAGGAAAGTGATTTCTACGAAGAAAATGTAGGTAACGCTTCAATGGATGCCCAAACAGCACATTCACAAGAAGAAGATTTGAACGATCACATTCCAATCTTAGACACAATTGTGAATAGGTTTAAAACTCCATTAATTTCGGTAGAAAGAAAGGAAAAAGAATTTGAAAAAATATTGGGTAACAATAGAATTTATATTGAAAGAGCTGATATACCGGAAAAAATTGCCGTCATTGCAGACATATATGAAAGGGCAGACATATATGAAAGGGTAAAATTGCTTTTTACACTGACTTTGATGACACAACTTATAACTATCTTCAACAAAAACTTATCGAGTTGTTTCCAAGAGACTCAAGCACAAAATTTGTCAAATGTAGCCATTTTGCAAGAGACATGAAAGACGAAGAAGAAGCAATAAAACAGGTAGCTCCTTTTCATAAAAGGGAATCCGGTCATTCAGGAATTATCGCAAATTATGAAGCTTTGAAGCACAAAATATTTTATCCTAACTTGAATGTCATTATCCATAATGTAGTAAAAAACTGCGATTTATGCACCGCAGCGAAGTACGATAGAGATCCTATTCAACCCAAAGTTAAAAATACAGAAACACCTTCTGATATCAACGAAAGAGTACACATTGATACATACGTAAATTCTAAACATTCGTTCAGAAATTTCATTGATAGGTTTTCCAAGCATGTTGTAAGCTTTTATCTTGAAGATAATAGAAAAAATTAGACTTTATATATCCATACAAGGAAAAATGAAGAAAATTGTATGCGATAATGAATTCAACAGCATAAATATTAAACAATTCTTCCAAGACGAGGGCATTGAGATACACTTTGCTAAACCTAATAGCCATACTGGCAATTCTGATATTAAAAGGTTAAATAATGCACTCACGGAAAAAATCTGGGTTTTAAATTTAGATAATAAAATCCCAATAAAACAGCAGATAATTAAGGCAATAGAAGCATATAATAGTACCTACCACTCAACAATTAAAGCAACAACGTTTGATGTTCTGCAAAATAAGGTTAAAAAGGAAATTATAACAAGTAGGATTGACAAAGCAAAAAACGTAGCTATTGCAAAACTAAATGAAGACAGAGAAAGTTATGAAGAAAGTAGACAAGAGGGGTTCATAAAAAATTACATTAGCGTAAGGCATAAGGAACAACCAAAATTTAGAAAATACCCATTAAAAAATGTTCATACTATAAATATAAAGAGACCTTTGAAACTTTCAGGTGATCAGCTTGTTGGTGCTTCTGGGGATAGTGTTTCCAACTGAGGGTCTATTGCAAGATAAGGCATGTCCAGATAAAAATGAGAGAAATTGAAGTGGTGAACCAAACTTTAACAATTTTACATTTAATTAATACAAATGAGTTAAGCCATATTGTAGACGAAATAGAAAACAACGTAAAGTCTCTCGAGTTACATAACAAAGAAATAGTTCAAAGAGAAATAAAAATAATAAAATCTAAAATAAAATCTGTAGTCCCAATAGCACCTAGGAAAAGAGGGGATTGATAAACCTTGGAGGGAAATCTTACAAATGGTTTTTTGGAGTAATGGACGATGACGACCGTCACGAAATTCTTGAACATCTCAATGTGATTGACCAAAATAATCACAACATCATAGAAACAGTTAATGAACAGATTTTTATCAATACGCACTTTAACGAATCAATTCATATTTTAATATCGGCAATCGAAGAAGACAGGGAAATTATGAAAAGTTCTGAAAAAGCAGGCAAAATGAAATTATACGACGCCTTCTGTATATGGATCAAATGTCTAAATTTACCTATCTCAAAGATAAAGATAATCATATACAAGAAAGTATAGCATTAGCTAAAAACCATATCGTTAATCCAAACATAATCACATCCGAAGAAATAGATCAATTTGAGGTGGACTTCTTTAAATTGAAATTAATGAAAGTTGATGCACTTAATTATAGAAAGGGTGTACTTATTATAGCACTTAAGATTCCAATTAATTATATCTCAGCTGAATTAAAAATAATTGTACCACTTCCTAACAAGAATTATATGGAAATTGTCGAACCAAATAGCTAAGTAATTCCAATTGAAAGCAATATATTAGATTATCAAGAAAATGTGTATTTGAAAAGTTTAAAACGAAGTAAACATTGTACTATTTTAAATAACTGTAATTATAAATATAATAACAAAACTCAAATCGAGGAGCTTGAAGATGATATGATTTTAATAAAAAATGCCGTTGATCTGCAAATAAAGCAAAATTGTGATTATAGAAATGTAACCGTTAGTAAAAACTATCTTTTCACTTATTATAATTGTAAAATAGAAATTGAAACTGAAACTTTCCAAAACTATTTAACAATAGTGCCAGATAATTATATTTTTATCCAAGTAACAACCCAAATTGTCAGTAGTGCTGAGCCTCTTAGTGCCAACGAGACGATTTCTTTTCCGCAGACTGCAGTGGCTCGCCAAGTTGACGGAATTGCATAAATCCATTGATTTTTCTTCTTCAGCTGTCCACAGTTTTCAGTTTACAATTTGGTTGAGTATTGTTGTTAAAGAAATTAATTTCGCAGGAAGACATCTCGGCCTCATAGCTGTACCGGATTAGCACATTTGAGCATACGTATTCACTTTGATGGATCAGCTCACATGGTGCAAGTCCTCTGAGCTAATTCGCAGGTATTGATCGCGTGCTGCATTTATGGCAAGAAAGGTGGTGCATGTATCAACTGCCACCATTGGGTTTTTGACCCAATTTGGTACCGAAATGGGCATAAAGAGTTTGGATCGGTCATGTTCCACCAGAGGTAATGTAATCTTAAAAACAACATGGTCCTGAGTGAGTCCTCCCTTTACCTTCATTATCTTATATTGTATTATGTCCTCTTGATTTGCAGGTAGTTTTAATGATGATGGCAGGTGGAGTTTAATTTTGTCAACTTCGGTGTGCAATTGCTCGCGGGTTAACAAAAGCGGATTGAATTTACCATGGTGCGTATCTGTGAGAACATCCTGTATAACTGACTGTGTCCGCTGTAACTCGGTTGCGATTATAGTAAGTTGAATTGACAGAGCGTTGAATAGTTCCAACAATTTCGATTGTTGCAGCTCTTCGTCATCTTTCTTCAGTTGATTCCAAATTTGATTTATTTGTTGGCCAAATTCATCAAATTTTGTCTTATCCGCTATCTGATCCTGCTTTATGATGTTGACGGTGGAACCAATGTTGGATTCTTCAGCTTATGTAACAGATTGGACACGTTTTCCTTGACGTTTAATATCGTCCTTGACATATTTTTTTGATTCTCTGAATCTAATATGCCAATTAGTGAATGTATAAGGTTCCCAACGAAATTTATTGCCACTCTCCTGGTGAGACTGCTTCTAAATAGTTAATTATCTGCACGCAATTCGGTTTCAAGTCGAAGCTGTCGGTTAGATTTCTACAAGTGTAGTTTTGTTATTCTTTCGGCAGAGCTGATGTAGAGTGCTGGTACCGTTGAATAACGCTGATGCTTCTGTCCAATACGGTTTCAAATGATCAAGTTCCATTCTGTAGATGAAATAACAACTGATT